>PVJL010005854.1:80969-101483 GCA_004026885.1 Lyroderma lyra
ATGAAGGATTTCTAAACCTTTATACTGACTACTCAAAGTATTACTGAGAAGAATTAAAGTTACTAAATACATATGAGGTCAGACAATTAATTTCATGAACTCATCTTAGCAAAAGTGCTACATACCTCATTGCTTAGTATCACTATGGTCACCTTTTTTTTTTTTTTTTTTTGTGGTTCCCTGGCTGGGAATGAACCCAGGCCATGCATGGCGTTGAGAGTGCCGACGCCTAGCCACTGCTCCATCAGGGAACCCCCTATGGTCACCTTCAAAGTACTCCCTTTGGAAAGCTAAGCACCGACGCCAGTGCTTAGTCCACCCTTCAAAGCAGTTTTGGAACTCCTATGTCATAGCTTTGGCAACCTTACTGAGTTGTTTGTACAGCGCTGCCCACATAAGCACATGGTGGCAAATTCACGAACTTAAGTGTCAAATTTTGGGGTATGACAACAGCTCTGATGGCCATTCCAGAAAAATTGCTCAGGGGAGTACTTGGAAGGTGACCATAGTGATACTCAGCAATGAGGTATGCAGCATTTTCGAGGATGAATTCCTAGAATTAATTGTCCAACCTTGTACGTAACATTCACCGTATGCTAGGAAGTAAAACAAGTCTCAATGCATTTCTGACCACCAATGAAATTAAACTAAAAAGCATCAATAAAAAGATAACCTTTGAAATGCCCAAATATTAGAGAATTAAATAATGCACTTCTAAATATCCATTTTATCAAAGAAGAAATCATAATGGAAATTGGATGTTGAATCAAAACATAATGAAAAAAACCATCTCATCAAAATTTGTGATATGCAACTAAATGAATCCTGAGGGAAAATTTATATATAAAATGCATAAATTAGAAAACAAGAAAGGTTTAAAATCAGTTTTCTAAAGTTCTACCTCGAAAAAAGTTAGAAAAACAAAAATCCTAAGAAAGCAGAGGTGAAAAAATAATAAAGAACATACATCAATGATCTAGAAAACCAGACAAGAAAATCCAAAAAAGAGCCAGCTTTTAAAAAAAGTAATAGAAATCTCTATAGTTCCATAGTGATAGAGAAAAGAAAACTGAATTTGTAATTTAAAACCTTCTTCCCAAAAAGAAAATCTCCAAGTCTATATAGCTTTACTGGTGAATTCTAGAAAACATTTAAGAAACAATATCAATTTTGCAAAGTCACAGTAATAAAATAGTGTAGCCTTGGCATAAAGATGTACAAATAGGTCAATGGAACAGAATAGTGAGAAGTAAGCCCTAACATAGACTGAATGTTTGTGTCCTCTGTCCCCTGTCCCCCGCCAAATTCTTAAGTTGAAACCCAATACCTAATGTGTTGGTATGGGGGGGTGGATCTTGGGCTTCCCAGGCCCCAGAACTGTGAGAAAGAAATAAATGTCATTTATAAGTTACCCAGTCTCCGGTATTCTGTTATAGACTAAGACAAGCTCACAGAGGATATGTGGTCAGTTGATTTTCAATGAAGGTGCCAAAGGAACTCACAAAAGGGTAAGTCTTTCTGTTAAATGGTGCTAAATTACTGCATAGCCATGTGTGAAAAACTGAACCTTGATGCCCTTGCCCATACCATACACAAAAATGAACTCGATAGGGGTCACAGACCTCATTTGAAAGCTAAAGCTACAAAGCTTCTAGAAGAAAACCGTAAGAGAAAATTTTCATACCCTTAAGGTAGCAGTAGGCAAAGATTTCTTAGAACAGAAAATATACTAACCTCTTTGGTCAGTATCTTTAGAAAAAAATGATAAATTGATCAAATATTTTAAAATTCTCATCAGAAGACAATGTTAAGGTAGAGAAATGCCGACACAGACTGGAAGACAATATTGCTATACATACAACTGACAAAGGAGTTGTACCATGAATACACAAAGAACGCCTATAAATCAACAATAAAATGACAAATTTCCAAAGTGGGACACTTCAAAGAAGAAACTAATTTGGAAAGCTCTTATAAAGTTAGACATATGTATATGCTATAGTACAGTAATTCTAGTTCTATGAATTTACCCAGGATAAATGAAAATTTATCTCTGCGCAGACTTGCCCATGAACGTTCTCATGAGTTTTATTCATAACAGCAGAAACTAAGAAAGCAAGTCAAAGTGTGTAACTAGGAGATAAACTGTGTTAGAGTGGGACAATTGAGTACTAGTATTCATTACTAAGTACTAATTAATAGGAAAGGACGATTGAGCCAAGCAGTACCACAAAATGGACAAATCTCAAATTATTCTGTCATTTAACTAGAGACAAAAGATAGCACATGGGCTGGTCGAGCACGACGGCAAAGTAGATAACCCCAGGCCCTCTCTCCCACAGAAACATGGAGTAAACCCCATGCTGACCAAAGCAGATTTGTGAGAACTCTAGAAAGCAGCTAAAGACCTGCAGCAACCAAACTCATGCACAACCAAGGAAAAGTGGCTGTCAAAATGCCCTGAAGTTTCCATGGCACTTTTTACCTCCCTGATGTGAAACAGTGAGGAGGAAGCCACTCGATTTCTGGTTCCTCCTTTCAGCTAGAAGGTTAAAAGTGGAAGTTGTTTGCAATGCTGTGACTAGTCTGGGGCTGTGGGGGGCTGGTTTTCATCTTGTCTGACTCAGGGTGCCGACAGGACTGCGGCTGAGTCTGGATACGGGGTTGGAGGCCCATAAAAGCAGTGGTTGGTGCCAGAGCATGCTGGGACCTGCAGGGGATTCAGACCTATGGGCACCTGGGGGCAAGAGGTTATGGGTAGAGGAACATGACAGACTATCTAAAGCCCTGAGAAGCAGCAGGGTGAGACTCTTAGGGAAATAAGACTTTTTAAAAAAGCACCTGTGTATACAGGGGAATTAGGGGAAGAACAACAAAACAAAAAAGGCCCAAGAAAGATGCATAATCAAAAGAGCCCTGAAAAGACCTGACCCTTCATGCTGCAGTGTTTAAGAGTCTTCCCCCATGGAAGACTGGGAGAGGCACCTGTTTCTCCAAACTCCCAAATTTCAACAGAAGATCACAAGGCATACAAAGAAGCAGGGGAATATGACCCTTTGAAAGCAACAGCATAAATCTCCAGGAACTCACCCTAAAGAAACACAAGCTTCAGACTTATTGACAAAGACTTCGAGACAAGTCTTAAACATGCTCCATGAGCTAAATTAGAACACATACAGAGAACTAAAGGCAATCAGGAAAACAACATATGAACATCTTTTGATAGGTTGACATATGAACAAAATGAGAATATCAACAAAGAGATTCAGCTTCAGGTCTAGCATGTCTGGAGCTTAAAAGCTGTCACTCTGTCCTAACAAGCAAAATGTCAGAACTGAAAACCAACAACTCCTTAAGTCCATTGGAGAAGTGAGGTCACAGGGCAAATGGCTGACATATAAATTAGAGACAGCCAGGAGGACAGAAGAGTCAGAACTTCCCAAAGCAGAGCCCTGTGAACTGAAACCTATCAGGGGAAGAAAACCTGAACTGAAACTGTCCAGTAGCTGGAGGCTCAGTGTGAAGCAGAGTTAAAAACTCCTGGAGGGACCTAGCCTTGGATAGGTGGGCCCGCAATCCTGGTTTTTTTGTTTGTTTGTTTTGTTTTGTTTTGTTTTTTCTCCAGGAGTCTTGTCAGGTTGTCACAGGGAAGATCACAGAAAAGTCCCCTGGCAGAATCATTCTGAAATAGGCCAGAGCACCCTGTCCTTAACAAAGCCTAGGGTTTGATCAGAGCCTGACCAGCATGAAGGGGAACACTCAATGCCCACCCCTCTAGCTACCCTTCCTCACCTACAGGAGGGAAAAGGGGAGACACTTGAAGTTCACAAGCCCGGGGCACCAGCTCACTAAACACGTGAGAACTAACCATACTCCCTATTGTTGAGGCACCAGGGTCTGCGGGACCCACACGTGGACCTCACAGGTGTGGGGAGGACATACCTGCACTCCTCGCCTGGAGTGGACTTCTGACTGATGGATGACAGAGGGGACCTGGCAGGTAAATGCCTTTTCTTCCCCACAGCTGACGCAGTCACATGGTCTCTGAGGGCACATCCTGAGACACTAGCGGGCACTGTCACCATCATAATGCACTCCCACCCCCGACTCTCCTGCCTGTGACTGCACTCTATTACAAAGGGGAAGCACGTGCATCTCCGCAGTTGTGAATGCTGGCGAACCCACCACTCTGGGCAAAACATAGCGCAGTTTTAGCACCTGCGCCCTTGTGTGGGTTCCCTATGCTCCTCCCCTGGCGACCCCCTGGTTTTGTCGTTTCCAGATTATCACAAAAGGAACCATATATTATGTAGCTATTTGAGGATGGATTTTTCCACCTAATGTTTTTGAGATTTGTCCAAATTGTTACAACTTCATGCCTTCTCATGAACTGGTACCATTTAGTTGTTCCCTGGCTGATGGACATGTGGATGGTTTCTAGTTTTTGGCCCTTATGAATAGAGACACTCTCAACATTTGTGCTCAAGTCTTTGTGAGAACATACAGTTCATTTCTCTTGGGTAAATACCTAGGACTGGGATTACTAGGTCATAAGTGTATGTTTAATGTTATAAAAAACTGGAAAACCTCTTTTCTGAAGCGGCTGTACCATCTGGCATTCCCAGCAGCAATGCCTGAGAATTTCAGCTGCTGCACATCCACGCTAGGACTTGATGTTCAGTTTTTTGTTTGCTTTGCCAGTCACAGGTATATGATGGTTATGCTTGTGCTGACAGTTTCCACCTTTTAGAACTGAGGTGTGACTTCCCTACAGTAAAATGCAGACCTTAAATCTATACATTACTGAGTTTTGACCCATGTGTATACACCTGTGTAACCAATGAAGCTATAGAACGTGTCCATTTCCCCACTGCCCAGAGGCAGCCACAGTCCCAATGTCCATGACTATACATTAGTTTCTATTAGTTTCTTCTGTTTGTAAACTTTTTGTAGACATGGAATTATACAGCATGAATCCTCTTAAATCTGACTTCTATTTATCAGCATGAAGTTCTTGAAATTCATCTGTTATTATATGTGTTAATAATGTGTTACTTTAATTAAAAAACTGACTTTATTTCTTAGAGCAGTTTTGGGTTCCCAGCAAAACCAAACAGAAGATACAGACTTCCCACAGGCACAGCCTTCCACACTGTCCACTCCCTGCAGACGGCCGCCCATCTGGGACAGTCGATGAGTCGACACTGCCTGATCCAGTTTACATCTGGGTTCACTCTTGCTGTTGTACATCCTCTAGATTTTGTATTGACATTGCAGTCTCATCCAGAGTTGTTTCACTGCCCTGAAAATCCTCATGCACCCCGCTCTCTGCCCAACCTGGTCCTTTCACTGTCTCCACAGTTTTGCCATTTCCAGCATGTCAGAGTTGGAGTCACACAGATGTTCTAGCACCATTTGTTTAAAAATGTTTCTTTCACCATGACATGTTTTGGCATCCTAGTTAAAAAAAAAAAAAATCAAAAGGCAGTCTAGGTGTAAGTCTTTTTCTTGACTCGATTTTATTCCATTAACCTATTTGTCTATCCTTTTGCCAGAACCACACGAATCTTGATTACTATAGCTTTATAGAAAGTCTTGAAATAAAGTAATGTAAGTCCTTTAACCTTCCTATCCTTCAAGATTGCTTTGGTTATTCTAGGTCCTGTGCATGTTCACATAAGTCTTAGAAGCAGCCCGTCATCTACAAAAGGCTTGCTGGAATTAATTTGGATTGTGCTGATTTTATAGATGGTTGGGAAGAACTGACACCCTAATCATATTGAATCTTCTAATCCCAAACACTTCTTTAAAATGAAAATATTCCCTTTTCTAAGCATCCTATAAATGAACTTACCTCCTATCCCAGTTTCAGAAAGGCTGATAATTCAGTTTACAATAGAGGTATGTTCCGGTATGTTTGATGTGCTGATTTTAGTTACGTATGAATAACGTCATGCCATCCATCATGCTGCTGTACAGGCACAGATGCTCCACCAATGTCCACAGACCTGTGAGTCACAGCAGATCACAGAGGGACTTCATAGCTCTTACAGCTCCCAGGGTAGACCGCAGTGCGACCTGGAAGTGGCCATGTCCCTGGCATTGGAACCTCAGCACACTTCCTCCCCAGCCTCAGTGCTGGGCTGGCACCTGGGAGGGGCTGCTCTGCCATCTGTTCACAGAAGCTGCTGATGCCGCAGGAAGAGGAAGATTGTGTCTGAGGGCAAAGGAGCCCTGGGTGCTCTGCTCTGAGCCCATTTAGAGTTCAGTGGTTGTTCGCAAGAAAAATAAGTGGCCAATACAGTGCTGAATCCTAAATGCCAGAGACATGCAAAAAGTATACAAAGAAAATATGGAAAAACTGAGTGGTAACAATAATTTTAGCTGACAAATTAGTGCTCAGAAATGCCAATAATGGTATGTTCCAACAGGTGGCCCTATATAAAGCTGGCTTTACATTTATTGATACTGGTTGAAGTTATTTTCCATTTTGGAACTTCTCGGGCCCATAAAAGTACATTTTTCAGACAGTCAAATCTAAGAACCTTCAGGGAAGACATCATGTAAAACTCTGTATAAAAAGCTTCTGTGACTGAGCAAAAGAAAAAGAAAACAATTTAAAGTGCTTAAACTTATTTTTAATAAATAATTACATTTTCAAATACAATATAATTCACATCTAAATATATCAATACCACAAATCTATAGCTTATCATATGAAATATAAGTGTAAACAGCGTATATACACTTTGCATTGTGGATAAACAATTGTATATACATAACCCTATAAACAATCCAATCAGCTTCAGAGGAAACACCTACAAACCACCAGTTTGGACAATATACCAGTTTTACAAATGAACCGAAACAAAAAGGCTCCCACTTCTCAGCTGCACGCGGTGGAAATGCACGTGTGAAGACTGTGTCTCAGGCATTTATTACGCTGAAGACACTTAACTTTGTTCCATGCCGGCCATGAGTGACAGGGCTAGAGACTCCACTGGGGGAAGAAATAAAAACAAGCTGAAACAATAGGTGTAAATATCTGAAACTGTCTGAAAAAGGCTTTAACAAATTCAAAACTGAAAAGTAGGTAAAGATGTTTTCTATTTTTAATTGGAACACTGAATACTTTTCATCTATACCAGAGATGACCATCTGTATGCACTACAAATGCAAAGTGTGTGATTTACTTCTGGTTCAGATCATTGGGATTTTGAAAACAAAAATATCTGGGGTTTCACTTGTCCCACATCACAAAACCTGGAGACTGTTCACAACCAAAGGCTGTGTTCGAAAAGACAGGTGGGCGACACCACTTGCCTCACAATCACCCAGAATGCACCAGTGTTTCCTCTAACACATTTGCGACCCAGTATTAAGAATGTCTGGCTATCCTTCATGTGAGCTGGCAGAAACAGGGAAGAGGTGAGCCCTGTCTACTTTTCCCAGAAACGCTGCACAGAGCTCCTACTTCATCCTCGTTTTTGCAGACTGAACAGTTCTCTCCATGACTCACCCCACAGACGTCTGCTTGCTCCACAGAGTTTAAAACTGCTCAAAAAAATCTTTCAAAAAGGAATGGTTACAAAAGCTACACGACAGTAAAGCATGACTGAAATCTACCCTGCCATCTGCTTTACTGACGTAACAGTCGTTTTCGAAATCCATGGTGTAACTCTGAAAATGCAATTCCAAGCATGGCACAAGTGCTGAGGAGCTTTCCAGGTCTGAAACTGTGAAAACTCCCATTCGTGACCTCAGTACCGAGACAACAGCATGCACCCTTAGTACGGAAGTGTAAAAGCAGTAGTATTTGAACACGGTATACTCACAGTGGGGAAAGGATCCTCTACAGACAGCTTTGTTCAAAATGGTTACAAGAAACATATGGCAGTTTTTAAAATCAGACTCCATTTTCTCTATAGATTCCAATCTAGGAAAGAAAGCAGATTTCAATTCAAGCAAGTGCACAAGGGGTTAACAGGTTCACTATAAACACCTGGGAATTTCAAGTGTGCCTCAATTTAATTCTTTAAAATCTCAAATATAAAGACCACAAAATAAAAATTCTCCTGCCCCCCCCCTTTTTTTTAAAGTGGTGAAACAAAAAGATAGTTTTTTGAGGGGAAAGTACACTCCAAAGAGGTAGGAGCGGCTCCAGCAAAGAAAGCGGCTCAGGAGCCTCCTGCCCTACTTTAAATAAAGACTTTGAAACTGTCTGAAGGAGTGTCATTATGACATACAAATGCCATTTCAGGGGAGGAGTGAGTTCTAGAGCTGGGGTGACCAAGATATTTCATTTGTATTATTCAGTTGTGTATTTTTCCTTTCCACAAGCCTATCTTCTTACTGAAATAAAGAACACATATAACCCTATATTGAAAACATACACACTTTTTATTACAGGAAATACAAAAGAGAGAACTACCCTGTGGACTTCCCCACACCCACTCCGCACGGCCCAACATCCACCCCTCCAGCCTCACATTTTCAGATGCAAATCTGAGATGTAAATATTTTGGTGTGTGCACATTAAAGATAAAGACTTCTCTTAGAAGACAGCCACAATACCATTTGCTTAAAAGTACTTAAGGATTTTTTTGTATCATCAAATAACTAGTCAGTGTTCAAATTTCACATTGCTTTTCTAGTTTTTCACTCTTCTGTTTTAACTGTGAACCAGGATCAATTTACTTCCACATATGGCAACAGCTGATACGCTCCTAAGTCCTCCTCATCGAGCGTGATGTCCAGTGAGGGAACTGGCAGCAAATAAAAACAAATGCTGGTCGGTGCTGGGGTCCACTCAAAGTGGGGTGACGGGCACCTGGGGTTCATTATGCTGGTTTTTTTTCTCTAGTCCAGCATACGAGGGCTGACTGGAAAAAATCCAGCCACAAATGCCTCTATTTTTCATATCACATGGCTGGATACTTTCCAGACAGCCCTCGTATGTTTAAGGGCATCCATAATAAAAATTTAACAAAACCTATATAACAAAACATGAATGTCATCTAAGGGTATTTGCTTGTCCTAGTAAAAAGACTTCAGCTTTTTCTTTTTGTTTCATGGCTCATAAAAGAACTGCACAACTCCTGACACTGCCTGGTTTAGGCGAACAGATTTTTCAGTTCTTTCCTTAAATATAAGTAGTATGTTACCAAGATAGAAGAAAAGGGTCTCCAAAAGGAGCCAGTTAAAAGGGAGGCGGAGCCACATACTTACTGCCAAGCCCCCAGACCCGCCTGCCAGCCATCCGCAAACATGAGAGCCAAGTTCAACACCTTCATGATGGCCTCCTTCACAAAGCTGACCTGCAGATCACAGCCGGGGATAGAAGACAGGTTCTGTAACTGTGCCTGGACAGCGGCACAACTTTTTCCTAGTATGTGAGTCACAGACAAGCTCATCAGTGCAAGGACTGCCTTCAATGTATAAGGTACTGGGCCATAGACAAAGGGCACTTGGCATTGGGTGTCACGTCTACTGTACCCGGGACACAGGTGGTGTCAGTGGAACAGTCCCACCAAAAGAGCATGCTGCCAATCCCCAGGATGGCCAGTGACATCCGCCGATGAAACGGGGCATGTCCTTGCAAAGGCTATGAAGTGATCTGATGCCACAGGTGCACACTGAGGTGGACACACTTCCTGATTGAAGCCCTATTCTCCCACAACTGCAGATGAAAGTTTCCCAACTGAACGCAAGCGCGGGGCAGACAGAGGGCAGGCTGGCAATGCCCAGTTCGCACCTGCGTCTCCTGGATAGAATCTCGGGTAATATGGTACCATTTGTAACCTCATCTGATATGGTCTCTCCTTAAAGAATTTTCTACAGAACAGAAGCTGAGTACGGATAAAATTCCAAAGCAGAGACAACCTCTCTTGGCTAGTGTCACTGCTGCCTCAGTAGCCAAGCTTGCAGGTGATGACTCACGTACCTTTTCTCTCAGGAGACATCGATCGTGGATGGTTGACAGATACCTATAGTGAATTTTGATCAATTGATCTAAATCCTTGGCCTCCTGAATTTGATGCTGAAACTCCAGCCCTGTACTGTGAAGAATCTTGGGAGAGAAAGATGAAAATTTCTATCAGATTTCTTCTTTGAGAACTTGTATGCCACATAAAACTTTTAACCAACCTCTTCTGCTCCTCTCAGATTCTGCCTTTAATAATTGTATCTACAAAGTTTACAAAGCTCTGTTCTTTAAGGGCGGGCACTCTTAATCTGGAATATGAACATGGACACGTGAACAAACGCCTCCTTCTGGACCTAGACTGTTCTGGCGGGGAGTACCAAGTGCATCAAAGCACAATGAAAATGCACTGACTCTTTTATTATTATTATTATTTTTTTTTTTTTTTTTGGTGGTTCCCTGGCTGGGAATCGAATCCAGGCCATGGCATTGAGAGCACCGAAGCCTAGCCACACCACCACTGGCTTTTTTTAAAATAAGCAGGTAAACAGAATTTATGTTTCTGTAAGTTCCTTAAAAGGAGCATAAATGTACTTCAAATAGAGAACAAACCAAGCAGAAGCACAGAACACCTGCCATTGCCTGTCAACAATGACAGGCTGAGGCCACCGTCTGGAGCCACAAGCGCAGTCACTACACATTTCAAACCCCAAGTGAGTAGTGTCCTCCAGCAACACCATGACTAGCTGGACTCTTTCAGAACTTCCCCTAGAGCTGGTTTTAGGTCCTGTAAGCAAAAAATTTACTTGTGATGAGTTACTTCTTGTTTTCAAGACCAAAGTATATAATCTGGTGGCTTCTTTCTCATTTCACCCCATACGAGCTGACAGACTTGGGGATGGCTGTCACCACAGACCAAATGCCAAGTTCTGATAGGCAACAGGCCCGTCAGAGGCAGCAGACAGACACGCACCCTGGTCATGATGTAGTTGTGTAAGCTGTTGACAAAGTGCATGAGCTTCACTCGCAGGAGGAACATGCGATGAAGCTGCTGCATCGCTGGTTTCTTCTGTGGTCCAAGCTGGGCAGCCAGGTCCTGTTCACAGTGAAGTCCTTCCTTAAGTTGTGGTTTTTCAGCAGTACCGGCCAGCTCTAGAAAAGGTAAGAGCAGACTGGGTGGGAGGAGTTCTGCTCAAACCCACCCACCAGTGCACAGGGTGGGGCCTCCGGGGCTGGGCCACTGGCCCTGCAAAGGGCGCTCAGCCTGATGGGCACCAGGGACCCCACCTTCAGTGTCTCTGGAAGGTGAAGTCATGAAAAGCTCCCCTATCACCTGGATTATTGCTGTCATCAAAAATGTGAACGCCAAGTCCCATTAACCCATTATTAAAAATGTTCATGTAATCTAAGAATTGTTATTCTGGCTAAATTTGTAACCAAATTTTCGCATTTCCAATTAACTATACATACAATCATAACTTTCTGTTATTTCATTCAGAAAAGTTAATTCTTTTTTTTATTGTTGAATTTATTGGGGTGACATTGATTAGTAAAAATTACATAGGTGTACAATTTACAATACATTATCTATGTGTTGTTATGCATTCATCACCCAGAGTCAGTTCTCTTTCCATCACCATATATTTGAGACCCTGTCCCTTCTCTCCCAGCCCCTTCCCCCCATACCCTCAGATAACAACAAACCACTAAACTACTGATTGTGTCATAGAGGACGTATCAGATATTAAACTGATACGAACAGATACTACACCTGATCTTAGCCAAAAGGCCAAGAAGCAACAGGAAAGTTAAATTCTGACATATGTAAAAATATTGCTATAAATATGTCCTGTTGGCACTTGTGTAGACATAAAAAATGACAAAACACCACCACCAATCTCTTTTTGAGGTCTAAAATGAAATCTTACCACCAAATAGCAAAACATCCAGACTATACTTTGCCCACTTTATTTGCAATAAGAGAAGGAACACCTGATTATAAATTTTTTGACATTCCGAACTTATAACAATGTCCACGGGCCAGGGAACCTATGAAAACAAGAACAGAAAATCAGAATAGAAAGTAGCCCATTACTCAAATGGTTTATTTTAACAGAAAACAACGTTCTTACAAAGACTATGCCCAGCACGCACCTTGTAGCTCAGGGTCAGACCATCCAAGATATGAACCGGGAGTTTCTTCTTAGTTGTGTCGACATTTTCAAAAGATATCGATAAACTAAATAAATAAATTTCAGTTTTAGTTTGTTAAAAAAATATGCTCATATAAAAATGCTCTTAAAAAAAAACAACACTATCATTTTCAATGTCCACCAACAGGACACATGGTCAGATGAGCAGAGGGGAAAGCCAGCCAGCAGGAAGGGCCTGCAGACCGTGGGCTGGGATGCATCACGTATGTAAGAAAACTAAAGCAAGCGCCGGAGAGGGCGTGACGTGTGCCACCTTCTGTGTGATGTGCAAGGAGGAAAAGGAACACCCGCACATTTTTGGTTCTAATACACACGGGAGGATAAAACAAAGTCTAATAACAATGATCACCTACGGGGAGGGAGAAACCAGGCAGAGACAGGGGGAGAAGCCAGATTTCTCTAGAAGTACTATTGTACCAATGATTTTAACTTAAGGAACATAGAGCTGTTTTACCTAATTAAAAACCAAAATTTGAAATGAGGGCGGAGAAGAAAAGCCATTCCTAAAAGTAGAAAATAAATGAAAACAACCAGACCTGACGACCCTGTACCAAGTGGGTGGTATAATCACATGAAGAAAAGGAATTACTTTACTACTCAGCAGACACTCAGTAATGCCTTAACACGGACAAACTGTTATCATTACTACTTTTGAAGGGCCACTGAGGAAGATGGGAAAGACAGCAGAGAAGGGCACGGGACAGGATGGGCCAGCACGCAGGGTACAGGGGGAGTGTCTGCTGTGAGAAGCTTTGGGGGCGCCGACCCCCAGACCTGGATGAGTTGTTCCGCGGGCAGCTGACAGGTGGGAAAGGGCTGCTTAGCACAACAGTCGGGCAGAAGCCGACACGAGTTTGGAAACACACAACTTTGCCCCGTAAGGGGTGGAATCTATTTCCCACTCCTGAAACGGGGCTGGCTGTGACTCAGTCTGACCAACAGCAGTGTGAAGTGGAAGTGAGGGTCTTCAGGCCAGGAGGTCTGGCTGCCTAGCACCTGAGAGCCCCGCATACGAGGCCAGTGCAGTCAGCTGGAGGGCAAGGCCCCTGGAGTTGGGAGGTGCCACAGCCGATGGCCTGCAGGGCTGTCATGGGAGGGAGGCAGCAGGGCCTGAAAGGCCACTCGGTCCCATCTCATCATCCCCTTTTGTTTAGCGGGCAAGTCACTTTGCTACCCGCTGCCTCAGTTTTCTAATAGGTAAAACAACAGTGAAGCTCACGGGGTTAGTGTGAAGACTAAACAATATACATAAAAATGCACAGAAGAGTTCATGGCACCTGGATTACTTTGTAACAGTTAAAACACAAGGTGCCTCCCACAGTTTACCGTGAACTATCTTCAGGATAACGCTGTCCCACTGCTTCTTGGAGCTGGACGTTAAGAAAAGACACATTTTGCCAGGTTTCCTTTTCTCTTATTTTATCAAAAATTGATGTGTAGAAGTCATACATGGTATCTCCACCTTCCATTAAAAAGAAATTTCTCATGGCCTGCAAGTACTCAACCAACCTGAACGGAGACAAGGCAAGCGACACACAACAGCACTGTCAGCACCAGGCTCTGCATGCTCCTATTTTTAGTGAAACAGGTTTACATTCTACATCTACTAAAATCAGAAACACTGACACCTGCTAAATACTTTGTTACTAATGAGAATAGCATATGTTTTACTTTAATAATCAGAAAGTTATTTTTCCATAACGAAGAACACTTCGTTATTTTCCATAATAAAGAAATGTAACCAAAGGAGTTAATGCCAATGCTACACCATTCTTAGCGCATAGTTAGTATTTGGGGTATTTCTTTTCAGTCATTTTTTTCTGCACAATTAAAAATTATATATTTCTCACCATTATACATCCTGCTTTTTAAGTTTTAAGAACATTTTATGTGATTTAAAAGTCTGTATAAACACAATCTGGATACGGATATGCCTTACTTATGGAAATGCCATACTTATGGAAATGCCAGAATTTAAAGAACTAGTCATCCACTACAAAGTGATTAATGTTTTCCCCTCTGATAGCAAATTCTGTGATGGGCATTTGTGTGCAATGAACTTTTCCTGTTTTTCTTTTGGGATAGTCTCAGAAATAAAGAAGTATATTGCACAACAGAGTTAAGAAAACATTAATAGTTCATTGATGCTCTCAGAAGAAAATTGTTCACTGCATACTTCTTTCCAACTCTAATAAAAATCACCTTAAAATACAGGTTTTACAATAATTTCAACTGTTTCTAAAGTATAATAAACTACTGACTACTTTCAAACCAAACTCCCTTATACCTGTAATCCTTTTTTAGCGTTTGCATGAGGTTTCCACAGCAATCTAGATACTGCTTGTCAATATGAGGGTAGAGGCAAGATCTCAGCGTCAATTCAAAAGTCTGGCATGTCACAGATTCAGAGGATCTATCCATACATATATCTCCACCAGCAAACTTCTCATGAAAGTCACTCTGTTCCAAATACAACCTTTAACATAAAAACACGAGTCTCCATTTTATGAGCTGCTAGCAACAGAATTCTCTTAAATCAAAACTCCCTTGTGCTGTTTTAACCTTTAGCCTTCAAATTAGTAACTATTAGGAAAGAGAAAACCTTTTCTCAAGATACACTCTGAGTGGACCAGCAGTTCACACAGTCACTTCTGCCTTCAAGGTGAAGTACTTTAGGTGTGTCTAGCCATTAGGGCCACTGGCATTGAACAGTGGGAGCCCCTAAACGAGCACTGTGTGGGTACCAAGTGCCTAAAAGAACTGACGGGCCAAGATGGACTTTTAAAGCATCTTCCATGTGAGTGACAGCATGCCCCGTGGGGCCTAGGGCACATGGTAACCTGTGGCCTTTCACAAACAAGGAGGTCAAATCAGACATCTGAAATAAGTGAACACTATACCTTCTTGTATTGCATTCATGAGGAGGGAGAGGTTTTTATTCTGAAGGCTGGACAGCCCTGTGTGGCAGAAACAGTTACTAGATCTGTGCAGGTTCTGCCCTTTCAATCATCAAAAACCTCACAGCTGTGTGTTACCTTGCAAAGTTGATGGCCAACAGTGGATCGTGGACATCATCCAGTTCAAGGTGGCCTTCAGCGATGCACTGCATCTTAATCAGGTTCTCTTTGGCCGCCTGCTGCTCAGTGAGGACCTGTGCAGTGGGCTCTTCTCCGTGTCGGAGACGTGACTGTACAGATTCCAGAAAGAGGGTGTATAGGCTTTTTCTTTCTGCATCTGAAACAGAAAGAAATTTGTCAGGCGAACTGCAATCTAGTAAAAAATATTAAGTAACATGAAGAAATAGTATTTAATTTTATCTAAATATAGCCTGTTATTTTTCCTTCGGCCTACGAGGGTCTATGCCTGTTTCAGTATCTTTACAGTCCAGTTGAACGCAACACTTTATATTCTCCATTAGGCACCTGCAAAGTTCATGGTTAAACATTTGAAGTATAAGCTGATTTTTTCTGAACAGAGTAATACCCTAAGCAAAACACTTGAAAGTTCAGTTACCATGATACTGGGCAGCATTGCGAGAACACTAATAGAAGTCATGGGAAAAAAAACTTCCAACATTGGCCCCACATAGCTCATTACATTTTGTTATTTGGGCAAAAAGGAAATATTCCAAAGTGAAATTATTATGTAAAGTAGGTACAATAATGTAAGAAAATTAACACTAAGTTGATTTATAAAAAAACAACTGAGGGGGACACATTTATACCTCTCAAGGCTTTTGAAATCAGTTGATAAATCTTCAAGTGCACTGTTTCAATTATGTCAAAAAAGGCCAGACATTATACCAAGATTTTCTCAAAATCCATGATCAAGTCTGAACTGATCACTAACAAACTCCCAACTGCCAGCAATCACGATCTTCAAGACCTGAATGTGCACGGCATTAAGAAACGCCAGAGAATCCTTTCTTCAGGACCAGTCCTCAGGTAGCAAGAGTGAGGAAAATGCATGTGGAGCTTATCATCACCGCCTCATACACACAGTGCTGAAACTTTCCCATGGGGACAATCTTTGCTCGATCAGGGGCAGCATGATCTCGCAGTCTAATCATGATGATAACTCCCTGTAACCAAAGGCCCTGACAAATTTCACACGGCAGAATAACTGCGTATCTCAGGACGACCAGGGTGAGGAGAGAGCCGCTGCCCCCACGCTGAGGGAGAGGCCGGGGGAGAGGGCCCACCTCTGGCCGTGGCTTGGCACGCAGGACTGTCTGCCACCTGCAAGTTCTTCAACAGCTGCATGGACTTGCCAGCCATGATGATCTGCTTCAGGACAGGCTTGAGGAAGGACACCATGGTGTGCTGCCTGCCAGAGGGCCCCTGGTCGCTGCCAGAACTTGCACTAGCGTTGTCACTCATTTTCTCTTCGTTTTCTGTCTTTTCTGATACACTGTACAATGTGTAAGTTGCATACCAAAAGTCTCTGTGATTCACCGGAACATTTTTGTTTCTATAGAGAATCAGAAGAATTTTAAACTTTAACTTTTCTTCCTTAAAAGCAATGGTATATATCTGCTCTAGCTTAGGCATGTTATCCAGATATTCCAAAATACAGCAATACCAATTATTGGTAGAACGAAGCAATCTCCATGCAAAAGAGGGGAGATTTTTTACTTCAGTTTAACACAGAAAGGTGGATAAACTCTCCAAATGACATAGGTAAAAGTTAACTAAGTAGAAAGCTTCCTGAATTGGAATTAGAGAAAATATGATTAACTGGTTCTTTAGAAGCAGAGTAACAGTTGACCCATCCTGCCATTTCCTGGGAAAGTCCTCCCTGACTTCCGCATCTTGTTTTCACAGACTCGTACCTGAGTTGCTTTTTAAACAAGAAATGATAGTCACTCATCACCTCTAAGGATAGTCAGAATCCTACTTTTACCAAAATGCTCACTCATATGAGATAGAGGAAACAGGACACAATGAGACACGAGATTCCAAAAAGACAGACTGGCTTGTTTATGTGAGCGCTGTGTAAACAGGGCTACCTCTGCAGAGATCGAGGGCTTTCAAGTTATCATCCTTCCCAGAGAGTCTAACAGACGGCTGTCAACGAAGCCCACACGTGCAAAGAGAGCGCACACCTTCCAGTGAGAGGAGGGTGCGGACAGCTGTGCAGCACAGTCTCTACGACTGTTCGGAAAATTCAATTAACCGAGGGGGTCAAAAATGAGCTCATTCCAAGAAATAAATATACGCAAGAAATACTCTGTACCACGTTTCCATCTTTCAGCTTATGCATGATTGATCGTGGGATTAACTGAAGTCACCTGGTGGCACCTAACATTTTACGGGAAGCAGTGTGCCTGTGACCCCACCAGCTCTCCACAAACACACTGCCACTCAAAAATACCCGGAGCTAAGAACGGCTGTGAAGTGACATATGAAGAACACAGGCGGGTAAGAGTACAGCACAGTTCCCTGTGGTGACAACACAGCTGTGTCAGGGGCACTGCCCCTCTTGGCGTCACCGGGGGCTCATGATAGCGCATGACGGCACCATGCCCGGTTCGGCAGTGGCCCGGCCCTCACCTCTGGATGATGAACTCCCGGGCACGGTCGCACAGATGCCCATGTGCGATCCATTCGTCCACCGTCTGCAGGTAGGGCCGTACCGTCTCCACCCAGAGGGAGAAGAGCAGGGAGACCTGCGGGGACAGTGCGCTCAGTCCCCTTGGCACACTCTCGTCTCTGCCCAAGATGAGGCTCCACCCAGAGGGAGAGGAGCAGGGAGACCTGCGGGGACATCGCTCTCAATCCCCTTGGCACACCATTGTCTCTGCCCAAGATGAGGCTCTAGCATTTCTGAAACATCTTTTACAAAGTCACCAGATTTCTATGTTTTTTGAAACAAAGTAAGAAATTAAAAGTCTAAAAGACATACCATAAACTGTTCTGGAAAAGTCTCCCGAGCATGAGATGACCACACTGTCTGGGATACACACCAGCACCCCCTTGAGAGAGTTAACCAGGAACACGAGTTCCTTCTGACTGGGACAGTCCCATCTGGGACTCGGTCATCCATGCTAAATAGTGCAATTAGTAAAATGTCCAAGAAAAATGAGAAAAAGATCTCATTCCCCGATCGTTCCCAGCAGGAAAAACGATGACCTCGTGGGAAGAAATCGATCTTTTCTACTGACAAAACGGTGGGAAAACCAACCACCTAAGAAACATACCGGGAATATACGCCCAAACAACCTGCAGCTCTCCAGATTCGAGTCTCCGATGAGATTTGCATTTTTTTAAATTGTGGTTAAAATATATATATATATGTAACATAAAATATACCACCAACCTTTTTAAGTGTTCAGTTCAATAGCGTTAAATGTATTCCCATTGTTGCAAATACAGATCCCCCAGAACTTTTTCATGCTCCAAACTGCAACTCTGTACCCACTAAACATCCCCCTTTTCCTTCATACCCGCCCCCTCCCCACCCCGGTCCCTGGCAGCACCATTTTACTTTGCTTCTGTGAATCTGACTACTCTAGATGCCTCCTATCATAGATTTGCATTTTTATTTAAGAAAGGGTTACTGCAATGTCTCTATAAGTCAGCTAGGTATTTTTCACACCTTGCTTTTATGTTTTTGTGATCTTGGTAATTAAAATTTAGTAGCTAATTAAAACCCTGCACAACTGTCTGACACACGAGGATTTAAGCACCATTTTTACGGAGAGCTACGACAGGCCATCCAGCACTCCTCTGGCTGGGCAGAACAGAGTGACACATTTTAGGCTAGACAAGGGTTCTACGTACAGTTTGCTCAGAGGCTTCTCCAACGTTGTCATATTCCAGAATGGCCTTGTACAGGGTGTTAAGCAGGTGAGATGCCCGAACGACATTCCGAGTGTCAGGTGGAACTTCTGCTACTCCAGTACTAAACACTTTGTGCAGAACCTTGAGCTGAGCCAGTCGAGGCGACAACTTGTCCACTACTATGGCAAGAGTTATCGTAGTATCTGCAAAATACCAAGAAATCACACACATGAGCAAAGAAAAATTGTCTGCATTCAAATGTGATATAAATAGCCACATGGAAAGGCTGGAGTTGGGTGGGTTTTAATATCATATCACATGAAGTTAATTCTCCTAAAGAAAGAACTTCCCTAAAGAAAAAAAAAGACAACTCAGCAGATAAATAATACATAAAGGAACTAACAGCTCACAGAAAAAGTAATACAAGTGATTCTTAAACACAAAGATACCTGACCTCACTAGGAATAAGAATGCAAATTACAACTACCGTGGGCGAATAAAAACCAGGCTGCAGTGGGCTACAGCAGGGAGGGGAGGGGGCGGGGGCAGCACCAGCAAGGATCCAGCTTTGAATCCTGAACATGGAGACAGTTCTATGAACGACACACAAAGATATCACTCCCCCTCCCATAAAAGACCAAGCACCTGCAAAACTGGTGAAACCCGTGTCAGGTGTGCAGGTGACGTGGTGTATCATGCCAATGTCCACTTCTTAGTTTTGAAAATGTACCATAATGACGTAAGCTGTCACTATCAGGGGAAGCTAGGCAATGGGAACACAGGACATTTCTGTACTATTGCTTGCCGTCGTTGCGCATAAAAGTTGAGGAAGACACCTACACTGGGTTACTGTTTTACACCTGTCATACTGGTGAAGATGAAAAGGTCTGATAACACTGCTGGCAACAGGTATTCACACACACTGTTAGCAAAAGTGTCACGTGCCTTATCTGTACCTCCAAGGAGAACAAAGCAGTGACATCGCTCAGAACCACACATGCCATCACATCCTCTCGGATGCCATCACATTCTCGGACCGTACACTTCCACTCCTAAGAATCTACGTTACAGGTAATGTGCTGCACACACGTATGTGGTTATCGGCACAACAGGCAGCAGCCAAAGATCAGCAGCCAGCTAAATGTCCACCAAAAGGGAATGGTCCCAGATACACCCACACAACAGAAAACTCAACTTCTAAAAACAAATGGGGAGACTCTAATTATACGTGGAAGACAGTAATCCTCTGAATTTAAGTTCCAAAACACCTTGCAGAAAGCAGTGAGTAGACGTGTAGGTATGCACGTATGAATATGCATTGACTGTATACGTCTAAATTATTTCTGCAAGTTACACAAGTGATGACCTGGCCACCTCTGGGGAGGGGAATGAGTACTCACCTAGAGAACTACAGCAAGAAGAAACATTTTTACCATAAATGTTTATGTATTATTTGGGTTTTTAGAGAGAAGAGTGGTTTAAAATGTACATTTAAAAGTTTTTAAAATGAATGTACTAATGAGAATTACTGATTTGCCATGTAATTTTCAAACCCTGTGTTAATTAATAACTTCAATGACATTCCAAATATGAGTTA
>PVJL010005855.1:0-101408 GCA_004026885.1 Lyroderma lyra
GTCGGGGAGGCTTTTCTAGTCCCTCCTTTCTCCATTGTATTTTATAGAATGTCAGTCTGATGATTGGGGGGAGGGGGAAATAAAACAGCCACAGGCATCGCCTGGGAGGCCCGTGCCAGGCCCCGGTCAGGAACGTTCGGGATTCTGAGGACTGGCTGTCCGCTTGCAGAAGGAGCTGACCTCACGTGAACGGAGGTGCTCCGGCTCCCTCTCTGCCCTGCCCCCTCGTGGTACTATGAATTTTGAAATTCTCGAATGACTCAGGCCGTCCTGTTCTGAGAAAGGCATTCAGAGAAACTCAGCGATGCTACCACCCTTTTGTGACATTTTCCTAAATACCGGGTGACCCGGTGGAACTTTCCTAAGTATCCTTCGTGCCTGAGCAGAGGAGCCACGCTTGACCGGGAAGGACAGGCCGGGCCGTGGTGAGGCTGGGAGGCCGCGATCCGTGCCGCCGCTCCAGACAAGGCCAAGGAGGGGCAGGGAGGCAGAGAAAGACCCCCAAAGACGGACACCTCTGGCTTCCTCCTGCCTCTCCTCACCCCCGGCCCCCACTCCAGCACCCTCCGAGAGGAGTGAAGTGAAATGTGGCAGGAGACCCAGGATGACTTTCCCAGAGCTTTCCACTGACCCTGGCTCCGGCCGTCCCCATGGAAAATCACTTCCTGGGCTTCCTGGGCCTTTTCCACGTGGCTAGTTTCTGAGATTGTCCAGCCTGGTGAGCAGTGGACCTACATGTGTGGTGTTTGTGCAGCAGGAAGAAAATAGGAGCGTGGCGAGGCGGAGAGCACTTGGGGGGGTGCAGGAAAGCTGTCCCAGAGGGTGACCCAGGCCAAGACCGGAGTGACAAGCAGAGGCCCGCTGTGTGAGGACGGGGGAGACTGATCCAGGCAGGGGGACAGAAAGTGCCAGCAGGCTGGGCGTGAGGCGGTGGGCGAGGGGGGTTCAACGTGTTTAAACAGGAAGCAGCTTAACGCGGTGGGCCATGGGCACCAAGTGAGAGCGTACTATGGGGTCCACGAGGCGGCAGAGGGAGCCCAGGACCTTGTCAACCAGGGTGAGGAGCTGACATTGCCTTCATCGTGTCAAGGTAAAAACAGGATACGCAGTTAAATTTGAATTTTTGATATGTTTTGGGACGTGCCTGCACTAACAGATAATTAATTAGTCAGGGGTGATCTGGAACTGAAGCTCCACCGGGCATCCCGTATCGATATCTGCTACAGGGCGAAGCGATGGAGTGAGAGCTGCTCACCGTGGGCAGGGACGGGGCAGGAGATGTGGGGAGGGCGGCAGGCCAGGAGCGAGCAGGTGAGGGCACACTCACCGCCATGAAGCCCGAGGCCCCCCACGCCGGGGCTGCTGACCGCACGTGAGCAGAGGGAACAACAGCCCCCGTGCAGCCCCGGCAGCCGCAGCGGCGCTTCTGGGTTTCCTGAGCTCTCTGAGACACCCGGAGCACCAGCAGCCTTGGGACATCCGGCGTGTCACCTGGCCACCACGTTTGATGGCTCTGCAGGGGACTGAGTGTGGCAGGGCACGAGGGATTCCCAGAGACCCTCCCGTGAATAAGCCACGTGACACAACGTGAGGCGTGGTCACACGTGGGCAGGGAGTGCGGCGCGGCCCTGAACCACATCAGTGGATGGTCGCGAGAATGGCGAACCCGGTGGAGGCCAACAGGGAGGCCATGCAGGGACCTGCGGGCCCCGCGGCCTGGTCAGTGGGCAGGCAACACCACGCTCGCGGCGTGTGCTTCCCCCGCTCGGTGCTGCACCGCCTTGTGTCTTCGGAGGAGTTCCAGGGAACACTTGGTGGGTCTTTGACGCCGACCTCCTGGTGACACCTGCTGCTTGCAAGGCCCCAGGAATGGAGTTTCCCCACTGCCACCAGGGCAGGAACCCAGGTCAGGGTGGAGGCAGCCTTCGGTGCCGGAACGGGCCGGCCAGCGCTGACTGCGTTGCAGCTGGGCCGCGCTCCGTGTCGCCGGGCTCCGGGGCGGTGCAGTGTGCACCCCTGAGGCTGTCAGAGTCCCGTGAAAAACAGTTCCGTCCGCCCTATCTGGAGCCTCTCCCCACGGAACTGGGGCTCGAATCTGGGTGACAGCCCTGGAGGGGGCCCCTGCCCGCCCTGCGAATCTCCTGCTGGCTCCTCAGGCAGGCCCACCGCGGGGGCCCTCACCGGGCTCCGGCTACATGCCGTCGGTGAGCGTTTTATACTGACACACCGTCTTGTACTCCTTTCCTGTCCTGCTCTAACAAGTGACCGCCCACGTGAGGCCTAAAATAACACACTTACCCCCTTACAGTTCTGGAGGCCAGAAGTCCAAAATCGGGGAGTCTGCAGAGCTGGCTCCGAGGGCCCCAGGGGAGAGCTATGCTCCCCGCCTGCTCTGAGGACGTCCCTGGAGACTGCTGGCATCCTGACTTGTGGCCACATCTCCCAGCCCCTGCTTCCACAGTCTCATCCCCTTTGGCCTCTCCGCACTGCGGCCTTCCTCTTGTAAGGGTCCCTGTGATTACACCAGGCCCTGCTCAGGTGATTACACCAGAATAATCCACGCTGCTCTCCCCACACGAAACCCTGGGCTTGATCACACCTGCCGAGGCCGTGTTCGCAGGTTCGGGGGATGAGGACACGGATACCTTTGGGGCCATTATGCTGTCGACCGCACATCCCCCATTCATCCCCTCGTTTCATCTTCACGATGGCCCTGTGAGGATGAGCCACCAAGGCTCAGAGAGGTTAGGGGAGCTGCCGAGGGTCACACAGCTAGATGACAGGGAGGGGGTGGCGGGACGCGGGCCTGTGGGTCCCGACAGAACTGGACAGACTGGGTAACGGGGAGAGGAGGCACCTGCCACGCGAACGTCCGCGGCTCTTCTCCCGGTGATGGCCGCCCCGCCACGGGCCCGAGCAGCCCTGTTCCTCCAGCTCCTTTCAGGGGGTGAGAGCTGAGTGTCTGCCTGAGCACAAAGGGGACACCTGCAGACTGTCCTAGTTTGAGGAGTGACCCACATTAGCAGAAAGCGTTAGGCAGGCCACAGCTGGGGCCGGGTCTTCACGGCAGTGTGAGGATGGCCCGCACCGCACACGCCCACGGGGCTTGGTAAATGATCGTCCCCGCTGACCCCCGGGGTAGCACAGCTCACTCCCTGGGTAGTGTAAGGGCACACGAGCGAAGCCTTGGGCCTGTCTGGGACAAGACGTGCTCGGGCCATAGAAAGACGTCGGGACTCATGCGGAGCTTGGTGGGGCAGCCGTGCAGCTGGCCACGCTGCTCCGTGATGCAGAGATTAAAGAGAGGCTACTCAGTCTCTCGGAGACGTACCGGGCCCTTCCTGCTGCTCCAGGCAGACGCAGGGCAGCTCCCCACGCGTGGCACCTGGCTTCCTGCAGGTGTTTCTCAAGGTGGCACCCCAAAGTTCCCTCTCCGTAAGGGCGTCCAGGAGCAGCCCATCAGATCCCTTTGTCTGAGTGAGGTATGGGTCAGGGGAAGATGTCTCTGGGTGGCCAAGAAACCAGGAAAGCCTGTCCGGTGAAGTGAGGGTGGGAACTCCCTTGGCTACAGTTCCCACCGGCTCTGAGCGTGGATTGACCTGCCGCTCAGATGGGTCAGCAGCTGGCCGGAGGGAAGTGACCAGGACGGAGAGAAACACAAGGGCTCCCCACTGCTGGTGGGAAGATAGAGTCGAACACCCGTTTTCAGAGAGCAACGTAACAAGATGGAATTGAAGTTGGACGTGACTTTGGACCCATCGATTTCCTATCAAAACATAGTTAAATGATTCATTTCTCAGTGGGATCATGTACACTTCTAGAAAAGGTTTTGTTTTTTCCAATTAACAGTCTATTCTGGAAACATTGCCACTAGAATGCTTCGACGAAAACCTCTCAGTGGCTGCACAGTGTATTGCTGTACCACTTTTTTAAGACTTTTATTAAAAATAGAGCTAACATACAATATTATATTAGTTTCAGGGGCACAGCATAGTTCTGCAACATTTATATACCTAAAGAAGTGACCACCATGTTAAGTCCAGCAACTGTCTGACACCGTACTAGGCTATCAGAGTATTATGGACACTACATTCTCCATGCTGTACATTATGTCCCCAAGACTTACTCGTTTTATACTTTAAATTTGGACTTCTTAATCCCCTTCACCTTTTCTGCCCTTTTTTAATTTTTCAATTCCAGTTGACAATCCATATTTTGTAAGATGTACCATATTCTCTCAAATTCCTGCAGACATTTAGGATCATGCTGATGTTTATATTATAAACAATGCTGCAAGGAACACCTTGTAACGAAATCATTGGCAATTTTCTGGATTTTGTTTCTATTGGTATAAATACCTAAAGTGGATTTACTTGATGAAAAGGCCATGTTTTTCAGTATCTATTATGGGAGATACACCTCCCCAAAACTGAGAGGCTTAAAACCACCAGTAATGATGCTGTATGGTTCGCAGGGTTGCCCGGAGAAATCCTTTGCGGTGAGATCACCTTCTGGGGTCCCTCCCGTGGCCACATTCCACTGGAGGGTCCACTGGGCTGGAAGGTTCCAGGTGGCCTGACCCGCGTTCCTTGCAGTAGGTGCTGGCGGTCAGTGGAGACCCTCACTTCCGCTCACGTGGCCTCCCAGCCTCCAGGAGGCCAGTCAGGGCTCCCAGAGGGCCCGAGTGGGAGTGGCAACATCCTCTGAGTCCAGACACCAGAAGTCACTTATTACTTCTGCCGTAGTCTATTGGCCAGAGTCAGCCCCAGGACCAGCCCACATTCAAGAGGGTGGAGAAAGAGACACTGTCTCTTACTGGGCAGGGTAGCAAGGCCAAGGGGCGGGGACACAGGAAGTCACTGGGGTCATATTATAAGGACCTGCCCGAGCAGTTTCCAGCCTAAGCTGGAACGCAGCACCAGTCCACACGGCCGCCCACGCTGTGCCTTTTGGGAACACTAATTTTTTAAACAAACCGGTGCAGCCACGTCTGGAAGAGTGTGCACAGTAGGCGACAGCAGAGGAGCTTTCTGTCCCCTGAGTAGCCACCGTCATAGCCCTGGGTGGTAACCTAGGACCAGACAGCACAACCAACATTCGGTCACACAGGCCAGTCGAGGATGGTCATTCCCTTTGGACAGAGTGGGGGCCGAGCGCCGGTCTCCCCAGTCTGTCTGTGTGGCACCCTCTCCACGGCTGCGCCTCCCACCCAAGCCCCCTCCTCTCTCCACGGATCACCTCGAAGCCTCTGAAGCGTGCTCCCTCCCGCCCCCACTCCTTTGGCCATACGTCACCCAGAATGACTTTCCCAAAATGCAAATTGCATCGGGTCACAGTTGGACCCAGTTTTGAAACTCTTCAGTACTCTTGGCTGCTCTCCATAAAGAGACCGAAACGCCTCCACGGCCTGAAGGTCCGGTGACACCCAGCCCACCCGCCCATGTCTCCTAAAGGTGCCAGGCGCCCCTGTACCTGTTGCCTGGGTTGAGTCTTTTCCCGAACCCCAAAATCCTTTTTATTTTTAACAGCTTTACTGAGATATAATTCATATAACATACATTTCACCCACGTATCCTATCCCACCCATCTGTCATACATCTCACCCATTGAAGTGTACAGTTCAAAGGTTTTTTTAGCATAATCACAGAGTTTTGCATTTCTTTTCAAGGTTAAATAATGTTCCATTGTGTGGGTAGGCCACACTCTGTCCATTCACCAGTCCGCGGACATGTGGGTTGCTCCCGCCTTTTTTATTTTTTATTTTTTTAAGGAGGAAATAAAAAGCCATTCTTTTATTATTTATGTCAATTGTTTTCAAAGATAACCCCCCCAAATTCACCCGTTGTTCCCGCCCTCTGGCCACTGTGAGCACCACCGCTGTGAACATTCGTGCCCACGTTTCCGCGTGGACGTAGGTTCCGTGTCTCGGGTGGACACCTTGTGGAATTGCTGGTCGCACCGTTTCGCGACCCCACCAGCGGCAGACGAGGGTCCCGATGTCCCCGCCCAGACCTGTCCCACGTCAGCGCTCAGCCCACGCGTCACCTCCTGGGGAGGCGCTCCCGGGCCTCATGCCCACGCTCGGGGGCCCTGGTCTGCGTCTGTGCTTCTCGTGCCCCGGGAACCGGGCTCCCTGCCCGCAGGGTGCTGGGGCCTCTGCTGTGCAATGACTTCATGCACAGTCTCTCCCCATGTGGTAGGCTCCCCATGACGGCAGGGCCTGTCTTGTCACCTTTGAAACCCTCACCCACAGCTGGCCCACAGCCGCTGCCCACTAATGGGATGACTGAATGAATCAGGCAACAAAAGCACAAATGACACGTGATTCATCAGTGCGGGTAGGAGTGGGGTAACACTGGCACCCCCAGTACAGACCTGAGTTTGCTTCCCTGGCACCAGAAGCCTCCAACATGGCTTCTCCCTGCCCCAGAGTGGTCTCCCCTCTCTGGGCCTGTAGGCACCCCAGTGTCCAGGATGCAAAACCCTCTGGAGAGGACACGTGGAAGAAGTACCTCTGGCTCCTTCTAATGTGTTCTCCTTCCGATGGGCCCAGAGTAAAATAAGATCGTCCATTTTTCCCCCAGGACCTCCTCCTGGCCCATAGTTTCAGCCATCCACTTCGGTTCCTCTCCACTCACAGAATCAGAGGACTCAGTGACGGGAAGTCTACCAAGAGCAGCTTTCCATTTTGCACAGGGAGAAGCAGGCCCAGAGAAGGAACAGGACTTGCCCACCGTCACACAGCATCTACTTTGACCTTCAACAAGTACTAAATGACTCCAAGCAGCGAGGGAGAACAGGAATAGATTGTACGAAGCACCTACTATGCGTTAGGTGCTTTAAAACCACACACGGGGTGGGGGGGTTCCCTGGTGGTGTAGGCTTCGGTGCCCTCAACGCTGAGGCCTGGGTTCGATTCCCAGCCAGGGAACAACCAAAAACAAACAAACAAACAAACAAACCCCAAAAATAAAACCACGCACACTAACTTCTTTAACACACATCTACAGGTTTTTTACGGCCAATTTCAGTTTAGACTCTGAGGCTCAAGAGGTGAGGTCACTTGCCTAAGACCACGCAGCTAGTAAGGACCAGAGCTAGGACTCAAACCCTTGTCTGCCTGACTTGCGGACCCAAGAGTCCCTGTGCACGGAATGAATCCCGGGCCATCTGGGTTGGAGATCACAGAGGGTCTGGGGACGTGGGCCAGATGGTGAGCGATGGGAGAAGCACACACAGAGAGAAGGTCACGAACATGGCCCATAAGCTGTTATGCTGACCGGCCCTCATGGTCACTGCTCTGGGCATGGCCATGGTAGGTTTTTAAATTCTAGTCCAAGACATTTCCACTTGTAAGAAGAGCCTGTAAGATCATCGTAAGAATTTCTGTCTCATAATTTACACTTCCCAAGCTCAGAGATCCTTTGACGTCAGCACTGTGGTTGTTCAGATGACTCAGCCCCACCTGGAACGTACAACACGCCAAGGAGGACGCCGAGCTGCCCGATGAGCTTCGGGTCACAGATTTCTGCCCCGGAATGTGGGTTCCGGTTTCTGAGGCAGAGCTTGCCCCCTGCTGGAAGGGGCTGGACTCTGGATGCAGCGAATGATTCAACGGCAGGAGGGTTCTGTTTATTTCATATTTTAGGAAATTGGGTTTTAAAAATAAAGTCAGCTGGTGTGGTGAAATAGAGTCAGGCGTGTTTTGGATGTGGGGCGGGGGCAGTAGGGAACCCTGTTGTGAAATGGATGTTTTCAGATTGGCATCTTTTCCTTTTGGGTGTGATCACAGACCTCCTGTCTCAGATTCCTGGGTCCCTGCCAAACTGCCAATCAGCCTCTTGCAACTGGGGTCCCAGGATCCTTTGCACCAACTCCTACCTGATTCTGGGGTTCAAGTCCCTGGGGTTGGAGATGAGCCTGCTCGAACGTCACCCGTGTACCATTTCCCACCTGCAGGGACACGGCCCAGCCTCCAAGGCCCATGCATGTGTCGCCTCCTCAGTCAGACCACCCTCACCCCATCCTAATGTCCTTATCAAAATCAAATGAGATTTCACACGTGACAATCCCCCAGTGCAGAATAACCCAGCACACCCGGGCTGCTCAGCGCACAGATCTGTCACGTGCATCGTAGGTGTTCAATGCACACTTGAATTAAGCACCCTAAAACATTTCCCCTCTTCTCAGTGGGCCTCTGGGGCGCAGTATACACTCGCCGGATGTGGGAAGTCCACTCACCTCATGGCAGGCCGGAAGAACTCAGGGGGAGGGTGTGCGCCGAGCGCCTAGTGGGCCAGACATGCTTAGTAAGCATCTCCCGAACAGGACGGTCACTCCAGCTCGCTGGGCCTGTTCCCCCTCTGTGCAAGGAAGAGGTGCAAATGCTATCAAAGGGCCCCTCTCCCCGACACCCCACGTCCTTCTGCCTCTTGTGTCTTCCTGTTGCTGGTTCTAGAAGCAGAGGATGTGGCCCAATCCTTCTGACCCTTGCCCCATCCCTTTGGAGGTGGCCTTCCTCTTACACCCCCAGCTTTTGAGTTTTTGGGCCCTGAAACTTTTGCTGTTCCACCGCTGTTTTGCAAGTCCCTCCCACGCTGGCACACTCAGGGCACATACTCCAAATAGCTCAGCGAAGCCAGGGTTTCACTCAGCGAGTAGGCACTCACTCACATTCCAGCAATGCTTCCAAACGGCCTCATCTCCTGGACACGTTCAGACTTGTTTTTCAGAAGTCTTTCATTCTTACCTTCCCTGTCATCCCACAGGAGGGGTACAATGGCCCGAGGGTGCTCCTTCCCCAGAGCCAGTGACGTCAAGGCCCCGTGTGTGGGCACAGGGGCTGCTCCTGCTGTGGGCCGCTCCTTCCTGTGTCCTGCAATGCCCACCGCCCCGAGAGGGAGGCTGCAGGCCCACTTCATGCCCTTCTTATGGACAAGGAAGCAGCGTTCTCGGACAGGAAGACAACAGTCATCAGTGCACCTAAAAGTGACTTCGGAAGGTCACCTGCCAAACCCTCAGTGACGGGAGTCTCAGGGGATTCTGTTTTCTCCTCGTGTTGGCTCACTTTTCTTCGACAAGCCTGTAGTATGTGATGGAAGCAACTTTTCATTTTTAAGCCATGAAACCATCAGCTTATTTGAAAGTAAATGGCAGGTCCCTCTGAAAACAGGAAGGGGTCTCCTAAACGCCACTTAGAACAGAAGAACTCGGGCCTGAAGGAGCACGCGCCGGGTCTGCTTACGAAACGTTAAAACCAAATGGCCAAACTAATTAAGGGGGACGGAAGCTGGGACAGCATTCCCCTTCGGGAGGGCACAAAGTGGGGTGTCTGGGGTGCAGACCATTGTTTCTGTCTTTGATGAGTGCTAGTTATATGCTCAGTGGATAGAGGTTCATCGAGCTACCTTATAGATCTTTGGCATTGATTTTGAGTTTTAAAAATATTGCATTGAAATCCTACACATCTGGAAGACGGAGTATTTTGACCCGAGGTTGGTGCCTCGTGTGCCTCACCCTTTGGGGATGAGAGGAATGACCGAGGCTGTTTTCAAACAATCTACCCCACGGGGCCACTCATCGAAACCCTGTGCATCAGGGACGAGGCTGGATGACAGACACTGCTCTAGGGATTTCAGATGGAATTAACATACTGCAGAGAACTGATTACTCAGACGAAGGGCCAGGAAGGCCGGCGGGAGAAGGAGGCAACCCAGAGATCGGCCGTAGAAGGACGTCTTCGCCGCCCCAGGGCTGGAGGGACCCGGGACAGGAGGGACCCAGGGACAGGGCGCTATCGCCAGGATCAAAAGCGGGTCCCTGGGACGGGCGCTGGAACTATGGCGGGAGGCTGTGGGGTGGGAGCCGGGGGGCAGAGGGAGCTGGACCCAGGGCGGCCACACAGCCACTGCTGGGAAATGCCGTCCGTGGCCCAGAGCGTGCAGACGCCCCGCTTCTCCTGGTCCCCTGTCCTCCTAGTGCCCGGCACCACTTCCCAGGGGGGGGACCTGGCCGGAAGCAGGCTGGCGAGGGAGATGGCCCGGGCTCGCCAGAGGGGCAGGGAGGCACCTGAGAACAGAGCCAGGGCCCCATTCCTTGGCTTCGCTTCTCCCTTTGCCTTCCCACCAGTCTCATGCCCTCCCGGGTTGTGGGCACGGGGCCTCAGTCCTGTGCCAGGACACGCCATCACCTTGCTGGATAACTCACCATAGTGGCCACTCCCTAAGGGGACCCCTCATATGCCCTTCTCCCCTTGAGTGTGGGGGCAACATGCGACTGACTTCCAGCCCAGAGAATATGGCCAAGGTGTTGGGATGTCACTCCCATGGTGACCTCACACTACACTCCGTCATAGGAGACTAGAGTGAGAGGGACCCTCCTGATGGCCTTCAGGGTAAACAGCCAGGCTTCGAAATGTCTGCAGACAGAGCCCGGTGGCAGGGAACCGCAGGGCTCCCCCCGGACCTGGGCAGCTTGTCCCAACAGCCATAGGCAGCTGGGCCCTCAGGCACCCGGCGGCAGATAGTGAATCTGCTGAAGAGCTCGTGAGCCTGGACGTGGCTTCTCCTGTGTCTTCAGGGGAGAACACAGCCGGCTGCCGCTGGATTGTGGGCGCGTGAGACAGCGAGCAGGGGCCTGGCCCCACAGCAGTGACATAATAATGAACGTGTGTTCCTGTGTTACGTTACAGCGGAGAGCCGGTCCTCCACGTGGAGAGAGAGGCTTATCCTTGCTTTGCCCAAGCCCCGGGGCTCCGTTTACAGACGGAACGGTAAGGAGGGCAAGTCACTCCGAACCTCAGAATGGCTTCCTTCCCTTCCTACCGCTGGTTCTGGCTGAGCCCAGGGGCGCTGTTCTGAGCAGGCAGAGACCTGCCACGAGAAGGGGGCTGGTGGCCCCCCAAAGAGCCCCCGAGAGTATGAGAAGTCGGGGCCGGGCTCGGGGCTTCGGGGTCAATGATGACAAATGGGCTCAGCGCTCTGGTGCTTCCCATCCTCAGACGACACAAACGTGGGGGCTACCGTCGGAATGTGTCCCCCCCAGAGTTCATATGTTGAATCCTGACCCCCCAAGGTGATGGCATCAGGAGACGGGCCGGTGGGAGGTGATTAGGTCCTGAGTAGAGCCCCCACAAATGGGATTCGTGCCCCTATAAAAGAGTCCCCGGAAAGCCGCCTCGTCCCCATGTGAGGACACGGCCAGGAGAAGTGGGTCCTCACCAGACCCCTCGCTGAGTCCGCCAGCATCGCGACGGTGGACGTCCCAGCCTCCACAGCTGTCAGTGACCTAGTCCCCAACGGACTACGACCAGGGGCAAGAGCTCTCACAGACGGTTGCTAAGTAGGAAAGCCAGCTGGATACTTGAATAGTCCCTTTAATGTCATTTTATTGTCATTTAGGCAGGCCGGTGGGGGGCGGGGGGGGACATATTCCATAGATTCTTCTGGGAATTGTCAAGATACTGGGAAGATGAATGAAAAACTTACATAGATCGGGGTGCCCGCAGTTTGGAGTTTCAAGACCTAAACGATGAAACAAAGCAAATAGGACTGTGAGGACGGCCAGGCTTGCCCTCCGGAGGGGAGAGGGGGGTCTGACGATCGTGTGGGGGGTTTGCTCTCCGCTCCAGCTGCGTGGGAGAGTCACCTTGGGGGGCCTTTCAAATACACCTTAGAAACTTAACTACCACACAGCAGCGCACAGATCGGTGGGGCGCCGCCTGCTGAATTTTCACAAGAAAGCGCTCCTGCGGGACGGCCACTCGGGTTGTGACGAAGGGCGTTTCCGAATTCCCCTTCGTTCCCCTCCAGGTCAATCTCCCAGCCTCCCCTGCTCCCACCTCCGTGAAGGAAACTGCGGTTCTGATTTCTAGCATCACACGGAATACCTTGGGGAGCTTTAAAAAAATACTGATACCGGGCCCCACCCCAAAATATCTGGGTGGCGTGCAGGCCCGGGGACTTTGCAAAGGGGGCCAGGGGAGTTCTGATGTGCGGCCAGGACTGAGAGTGACTCTCTGATGGCAGGTCAAGGCCCATTCCCCACGGGGCGGCACACGAGGCCCCGGACCTCCTAGAATTCACAACCCAGAGCTCCTCCTAGGACCACAGACACGCTCTCTGGAAAATTCTGGATTGCAACCGTCAGGAGCCAGGCCGGGTGCCAAATCGCCTGGATGCTGGTGTGGCCCATGGAGGCACGTGGCTCGGGCCATGGATTTCAATAGAAGTGACAGGCAATGCGGGCAAGAATGGAGGCGGTGACAGCACGTGCACGCCACCAAACCTCCCCTCCTCCAGGAAAACACCCTGGATCAGGTGTGACCTACGTCGGGCAGTCTGACTTGGCTTCGCTGTCTCAGGATCCGCAGTTTCCCACCCTCGGACGTGTCCCTTCAGCATTCTTTGGAACGGAGATCGTCCTTAAGCAACTGAGCAAAGTTCTCCCATGGGGCACGGGCGATGGGAAGCCAGCGATCCCCAAAAAGGAGTGCAGGACAGAAAGAGCAAAACCGAAGTAAAGAGAAAAGACAGGCACGCACCTGGCTTTTGCAGGCCGACTTACAGAACTGAAAGGTCTGTGTGACTTGGTCGGTCCTGAACACCTGCCACGTGCTGTCCACCAGGGTCTGGGCCATGATCTCGTACTTGACCATGCGGTCCTCTCTCAGGCTAAAGATGGTGTGCTCGCAGACCAAGGAGGGTGCCTCCACGTCCATGGGCCTTACTCTCTGCAAGAAGGGGGATCCCCTTAGGTGGCAATGGCACTGGGGTGACACAGAGTAAGTCACACCCGGTTCCTGGCACATTGACCTTCCTGCTGCACAGAGAACAAGAGATTATTTCCCTGGGACCCCATTCTTGAGGGCCCCTGAGTCAGTTGGCACTTGAGCCCTGACCATATGCAAACTACTGGCCAATGGGCTGGGGTGGGGCCAACCCACAGGAAGGCCATTAAGTCAGTTTGTTGAACTGGGAGGTCTTCACTTTGCCAGAATTTTAAAACCAACGTAATATTCATAGGAGCATTTCAACTAGTGTCGTTACATAATGCATCGAGCAAAATCCATTATGTAGAGAAAGGCATGAGTCATTGAAGACCAAGGACTGACCCGAGGGGACATCATGATGTAGTGGCCAAGCTCGGACTAACACTCAGCTCTCTGCACTCGGGCATTTATTCATTGATCCTTTTAGGATACAAATGAGCCTCCCCTATGTTCCAGGTACTGTGGTGGGTGGAAATAATAAAAAATTAACCAGGCAGGATTTCTCAAGGAGCCTGACGTCTTAAGACTTATAAAGCAAATTCTAAGTGCAACGTAGTGGTCCCTCATCACAGTTGTCGTCGTTGTCATCATCATCATCACGGAGCACTTTATGGGACAGGCCCGGTCCCAAGCCTTTTGCACCAATTAACAGGTTCATACTCCCAACCAGCCAGTGAGATAGGTCCTATCACCTCCCCCATCTTAAGGGTCGGGGAAGTTCATGGGCTTGACGAGGTCAGACGGTGCGCCGGGCAGTGTGGCTTCGGACTCTCGGCTCTTAAACACAGACTTGCCTGCCTCTCCTAATAGTCCCCCTGACTTCTCGGGGGTCCTGTCCCCCGCCCTGCTCTGCCACTCTGAACAAGGCCCTTCCCTCTGCCCTGGGGGCACCACCCGTTACTTCCATGGAACGATGACCATCTGCAAAGCGTCACCCATCATACAGGAACTGAAGACGAACTGAGCCCCAAGTATGGAGTCAGAGTCCAGCATGGAACCTGGCTTTGCCGGTGAAGGCCAGGTGAACGTGAGGACACTCGTTTGGAGGCTCTCATCTGTCAAATGGGCTCAGGAGCAACCTCCCAAGGTCGTTGTAAAAAGGACATCACGTGTACGATGTCATTAGCACCGGGCCTACAACGCATTACCTTCATGTAAAAACTGTAAGAGGTGGGATCCTGTTTGATTCCTTTTATCTCAAAGAAGAATCCATACATAGCGAACACCTCTGAGTAGGTCGTGTATTCCTAAATTGGGAAAGATAACGGAGAGGGAAGACAACCTGCAGCACCTGGAGGCGAGAGGACATAGCAAAACTAGTTCTGGCTAAGACAACGCAAGTGACCGAGCTGACAACTGACGTAAAACGCGTTTCACCTAGGAAGCACGGGAAAAGCCCAATTGTAGCACCGACGTCACGGGTCGTGCTGACGAGCACTCAGTGGCGATGCCTTTGACTCAGCGTGAGCCTTGGTGGGGAAGGGAGCGAGCTAGGCGTGGCCTTAGACGATCAATGGTCTCCAGACCTTAGAAAGGAAGCATTTTGCTCCTATTTGATGAGCCTAAGAGTCACTCCATCCTTAACGATATTGCAAGGTGTCCTGGGCCCTCCGGTCTACAGTCTGGGCGCTTGGGCAGGTCTCCGCCAGCCGGGGGTGGTTGGGGGGACCCGGCCCAGCCAGGCCTGATACCCGGAGTGGGGTCTCTGATGGCAGACTCAGGGCTCCAAGCCCCTGATAGATGAATTTCTTTGACACCACTACTGGGTGGCTGAAAGCATTCGGAGGGGGGAAGCCACTTCCTGGAGAACTGTGCCTGTGACAGGGGACACAGAGCCAGTCTCCAGCCCCAACGCTCACCTGGTTACTGAGCACCCGGCTGCCTCGCTCCCCACTGCACTGTGCCTGGGGCCCGTCAAACAGCCGCCCAGGACGGGCTCACCTCGTGACACTGAACCCCGGCTTGGAGCGGTTTCTGTCACAGCAGACGGCACCTGGGCACCTGCTGGTGTTTGCCCAGGCCGTTCCTGGTTTTAGAACGGGAAGTCCCCTCCCGGGAAAACCGGGTGGCAGGTCACCCTTGTCAGGGGGAACGTTTGGACGTGCACATCCCACGTGGGAATGGCCCGCCCCACGCCCTTGTCTTGAGAATCGTGTTTCCTACGTGCTGGCGAGCAGGAGAGAGGCCTTCGACTTCCTCGTCCGCCCTGACCGTCCCACCAGGGGTACAAAGTGACCCCGCGAAGACCCTTACCCAGCCACGGCAGGGGGCCCAGAGGTCGGTACCTGGTAAAAGATCAGCCCGAATCTCACAGCCTGGGTGGCGAAATCTCTCACGTGGGCCATGTCACCCCCCTTCTCCAGCTGAAAGGGAAACGCGCACAGCTCACTGGCGGCCCGACGCCCCAGCCCACTGGCCCCGCAGCCCGCCAGTCCGCAGCGCTCACTGAAAACCCACGCGGGGCCAGGCACCGACCGCATGCTCTCAGGGGCTGCAAAGATGGGAACCAGAAAACTCCCCACGGGGTGCCCCTGAGGAAGTAGCCTGATCGTGAGACAGAGGACGGTCACAGCCCGAGAGTCAAGAACGACGCTGGCCCTGCGTGGCCGGCTGGGGCGGGGAGGGAGCCGATTGCAGGAGGGTGACAGCAGGGGACAAAGGAAGGAGGTGGGCTGGCTCAGAGGACATGAAGAGGGCGGCAGGGGACTTTGGAGCCTGTCCAGCCCCGGAGACTGTCCCCTCTCTGTCACCATCAGGCTCTGAGTTGCGTCGCAGAGAGGCACGGTCCCACGGGGCCCTCCCCGACCCGGGGGCCGTGAACCCTGAGAACTCGCGCGCCGCCCCGCTCCCTCTGCAGTGCTGGGTGCACGCGAGCAGCACGGCAGTTCACACACGTGGTTCCCGGGGGTGGGGGTGGGGGCCGGGGGGGGGCACAGGGGAAACTCTTCCCGTTTAGCGGTAGCAAAGGAAACGCATGTTTAAGACTGAGAAGCCGTTGTTCGCTTCGCGGTGAACGGAAGTGATGTGAAACCCAAATGCCCCACGTTTCGGGACGTGCAAACGGACGCTCGCACGATGCTTCCCGGGGGTGGGGGGACATGCGGTCCGATTTGCTAATGTAAATTAAGAACAAAAGTACACACTGCTCTTTGGGCCAGTATTTCCTGCTCCTGAGACTCTCCTGTAAGAAAGTAATTCCAAGTACAGTACAATAAGCCAATATGTGCAAATACGTCCACCATAGTCATTTATAATAGCTTATTAGTCGTTATTAAGTCGTCGTTATCAATAGCTAAAGTTTCCATGATAAAGGAATGGCAAAGTAGCTCTGGCTACGGAATATCCTTGTGGTGGAAACTCTGTAGCCATTAAAAGTGGTATTGGGGCGGGGGGGGGGGGGGTTCCCTGGTGGCGTAGTGGCTGTGCTCCTGCTCTCACCGCCGCGGCCTGGGTTCGATTCCCACTCAGGGCACCAACGACAACAACAAATGGTATTGGAAGCCCATTTAATTCGGTGCATTTTTAAAAAGAGTGAGAGGCAATAAAATGCAGTAAGATGTTAGCGGTGGTTGTCTTGGGGAGATGGGTCTGAGGGTGTGTCTTTTCTTTCTTTCAATGTCTCTGCATTTTGAAAAATTTCAGTAATAAGCACATGTGACATGTGTATCTGTCGGGGACTCGGTTTGGGGTGCTCCCCCTTCTAACTCTCCAGGGCAACAGGACGGATGCTCTACGCACCTGGGTTCCATGGCTGGGCCTCCCGCCACCCCTCCCAGGCTTGGCTCCCCCCACCTCCTCTGGCCCAGGATCCAGAGACCCCGACTCCAAAGGCCCCAGAGGTTTCAAACGCAGAATGCATCTGGAGCAAACCCGAGACCGGGGGTGGGGGGTGGGGGGAGCCATGCTGCCGCGGGTGCCCTTGCTGAGCCGGGACTCACGGCGTGGTAATGGCTGGTGCAGAGCTGGAGCAGCCAGGCCTCGGGGAAGAACTTAATGTGTCTCAGGTTCTCCAGATCCTTGCCTGGGAAGAAACAGAGGGGAGGTTTTTATGAATTTATTCACAAATTGCAAAGGTCTCATTTACAGAGAGGAAAAGCGGGGAGTCAGGGGCAGAGGACTGTGGGGGAATCATAAGGTGGGTGGAACCCAGAGCCTGAGCCTGGGGCTGGCGAGCTCAGAGCCTGGGGCTGGGGGGCTCAGAGCCTGGGGCTGGGGGGCTCAGAGCCCGGGGCTGGGGGGCTCAGAGCCTGAGGCTGGGGAGCTCAGAGCCTGAGGCTGGGGGGCTCAGAGCCTGAGGCTGGGGAGCTCAGAGCCTGGAGCACAGCCCCGGGATTCTCTCCCACGAGGGACGCTGCTCCGAGAGGCAGGGTGCGTGGCAGGGCGCGTGGCAGGGCGCGTGGCAGCGTGGCGGTAACTCAGCCACAGGCCGGTGCGCGCTCCTTCGCAGTGAATGGGCCCCTTCCCCCGCCCCGTCCCCGTATTGCGTGGAAGCTCAGCCTACAACCATTTCACAGACACAGAAAGGGAGGTTTTGGGCAGAGACTCCTCCAAAGTCACGCAGCTCAGATGTGACAGCATCAGATCTCAGCTGCTTCCTCTGGAGACACCCGGCGGGGTAGGTCCCGAACGGCCTTGCCCACCGGGGCTCACCTTTGGTGATGCCATATAGATGCAGGCAAAGGAAGAGGGGCGTCACTCTGTGTCCCTCATCTTCGTCCAGAAAGGAAGTCCTCTTGGGGAACCTTAGCGGAGGCACAGAGAGGAATAAAGGGCCTTCAGAGAACTTTCTAGAATGAGCGAGGGCTAGAGAAAGCCACGTCAAAGAGACTAGTGGCTCCCTCAGCCAGGGGCGGGGGGTGCGGTCCTCTGGGTGGGAGCAGGGAGACAGCCTTCGTGGGGGCGGACCCCGGAGACTCAGACAAACGGTTCTGTTTCCCTCGCTGAGCGGCGCTCCTGGTGGGTGCCCGACAAATACCAGGTGACTGCTGGGGACACACGTTACTTTAGAGGATTTCGAGATGCACTGGAGCGTCACAAACTCCCCGTGGGACAGATGAAGGCAAGCATCGTGGACTCCACTTTGCAGACAAAAAGCAACAAAGGCTCAGCCGGGACTGGGGCAGGGGACCTCTGATGCCCCCTCGACGCAGGCCGCCTCTGCGTAAGTGGCCACTTCCAAAGCACGTTCCGGTAGAATTCAGAGGAAGAAAGGTCGGATACGTGGGTGACGTTTTAGCGACTGGTTTCAGGATCGGCTCCGAGACAGTCCGTGCTGACGCCGAGCGCCGGTTAATTTCCACACCGGCTGAAGGTCAGGGCTGGGCCAAGGAGACCAGCGCCCCTCGAGGGGACACGTACACACGGCACACCCCCTCCGCGCTGGTGGCGAAACCACTTGCTCCCTAAAGTGATCACATTTCACAACACGGATCATTTTCCCGAGTCCCTGTGGAAATACGAAGTCATCCCCTCAAGGCAGATCCTGCAGGAGACCAGCCAAGGGGACTCTGAGATGATTTTTCCATGAATCAAAAGTCACGACCAAATCACACCCTGTCCCAGCCAGAGGGCAGGCGCCATTGGTCCCGCCGCCGCAGGAGGGGCCCGCCCGCCGCCCCAGGGACCGCGTGTTTCCGGAGACCTGGAAGTTCCCGGGCCTCTCCAACTCCTCTGCATGTCACTGTCCCCCCAGAGACGGGGTTAGGGGTGCTGCGGAGCTGTGCGCGGGGAGAGGGCGTGAGGACAAGTCAGCCGATTCAGTTCAATGACGGCTTGTTAGAAGGCACTAGGTGCCCGTCTCCGGCAATGACAGCTCCGGCAATGACAGCTCCGGCAATGACAGGGCCGGCACAATGATAGGGCTGGCCGGCTGAGCGCTTCGGGAGCCGGGGCTGTGGATTCCGGAAGCAGCCGCCCGTTCCGCGGGGCAGGTGGAGCTGGGCTGGCGGGGGCCGCGCCCGCGCCCTCAGAACGCGGGTTTCTCAGCTGGACCAAGGGCACTCGTGGCGTCCCTTCGATGACATGGGCGCACCTCCCTCCCTGCCTGTCTGCCACCATCTAACAGAGGAACAGGCTTGGTGGCACCGTGGCTGGGCGGAGGTGTCAAGGGGGAAGCAGAGGCCGAGCTGGCACAGTCCCCCAGCCTCGCTGGGTGCCCTGGGCAGTGACCCTGCACCCTTAGTGGGCGCGCCCACGGCCAGGAGGGAAAGGACAGTCTAGAGGACAGCACTTCCCCTCCAACCCGGAAGTCCCCAGGCGCCAATTCTGCAGCTTTGTGGGGAGGCTGCTGGGAGAGCAGGGAGGACCCCCACCCCTGGTTCCCCTGCGAGAGGCACTCGGACCCAGCAGACCCTCAGCCACCACTGCTCAGGCCAGACGTCCTCTCCCAGAGCATTCAGGAAAGCTTTGTTGAGGTGATTGCACTTTATGACCCCTTTGGGTCACAGGGAAGTGGCATTGCCGGTGGCCGACTTGGAGAAGTCACAGGTCAGCACTCCAGGGCCAGGCACGCTTCAGGTCCTTGAGCTTGGGGCCTGGAGTCAGACAGACCCGGTTCCAGTCCTGGGACTGTCCCTGAGCTTCAACCCCCTCCTCTGTCGGGGGGACGACGGCCACATGTGCCTCCCAGGGTAGCTGGGAGCAGTAAAGGTGACAGTGCCTGTGGGTGCTTGGCGCAGCTGCCGGTACTCAGGGACTCCTCAGTACCTCCTGCCACTGTCCTCTCAGCCCAGGAAAAGCTAGACAAGTGCACAGGGTTGTTCTTGGCCACATTCGTGATCACGGCCACCTTCTGAGCTGCCCAAGCCTTGGGCCACCTCCAAGGGAGAAAACGGTGGCCTCCGCTGCTGACCTTCTAAAACCTCAAAGCGTCTGAGGGGTGTGGTCCACCCCCCTGAACCACACACTATAACCCCGACCCCACAGCCCAGCGAGGGCAACGGTCACAGAGCCAGGACTCTACCCAGGCCTCCTGAGTCCAGCCCAGCACGTTGGCCATCGAACTGGGCTCCCCTCAACTGCCTGGGTGCACAGACATCTGCCACACCAGCGATGAGCATGGCCCCCCAATGTCATGTAAGGTGGGAGGAGGCTGGCTGCTAAGTCAGGGGACCTCTCTGCATGGCCATGGGGGTGGAGTCAAGGCTGGCACAGCTGTCCCCGGGCTCTGTCTATGCGAAGACCTCACTGGGTTCAGACTGACTTGACAAACCTTAGGCCGTGGTCTCTGCCTCCTAAATCGGGCATGACCCCTTCAGGGAGGACCATTCACAGGTCCTTGATATTAAAGGACACACCCAGCTTGGCTCTGGGTCCTGCTCTCAAGGCCCTGGGGACAAATGCCTCCGGAAAGGGCAGATCTCCAGAAAAGGCAGTGCCAGGGCGAGTCTCCTCTGACTGGCACAAGCTGTACCGTTAGGGCTGCTCACCGCCACGCCTTCTCACGGCCCCCATCCTGTCATCTGTTGGAGTCGTGTACGCGTTCTGTCCAGCCCCAGGCTCAGGGCCCCATCCATTGGCACCAGCACTTCAAATGTTTAGCCTTAAAATACAGATGCTCCTTGACTCACGATGGGGTTGTGTCCTGACAGATCCATCTTAAGTTGAAAAATATCCTAAGTCACAAACATATTTATCCCCCTCAACCAACCAAACAGCACAGCTCAGCCCTTAAACGTGCTCAGAACCCTTCCAACGAGCCTCCGGGTGGGCACAAGGCACCGACAGCTGCTGCCGAGCGTCACCGGAGCGCATCGCGCTGCGTGTCATTAGCCCGGGAAAAGCTCAAAACTCAAAATTCAAAGTAAGGTTTCCACTGGACGCGCACCCCTGTCACCCTATTGTAGACTTGAAAACCTGAAAGTCAGACATGACGGGCCAGGGAACGTCCGTATACACTCTGGAATTCTGACACGTGCCACAGCCTGGCGGAACCTTGAGGACACGAGTGAAAATCGGCAGACACCCAAGGACAAACGCTGTGTGAGTCCACACTCCTCACGTACCTGACGAGTCCAGTGCGTAGGGACAGAGAGCAGCGGGGTGGTCGTCAGGGGCTTGGGGGCGGGGGGCCGAAGGGGGAGCTGCTGTTTAAGAGATATAGAGTTTCAATTTGGGAAGACAAGAAAGTTCTGGAAACGGAGGCTGGTGATGGTTGCAGAACACTGTGAATGTACTTAACGCCGTTGATCTGGACACAGAAAAGTGGTTAAAAGGGTAAATTTATGTGACGTATATTTTATCATAATGAAAAAGAATTGGGTTAAAAATTAGGGTTAAAACAATGACTTCATGTGACAATGAAGTGATAATGAGTTTTAAGGTGAAGTTGAGAAAAAATACACACTTTGGGGCCATAACTCATGATGAGGAAGGGACACGGACACCATCTGAGACCCAGGAACCCAGAAACGGTCACCGCCATTGGGGGCGCGCGCCTCCCGCCAAGAGCTGTGCTCAGCCCGCTCTGAGTCAGAGCGCACCTAGACGTCGGGGCGGGCAAGCAGGTACGGGTACCCTCCGTGAAGAAGGCTGGGCTCTCACCCCAAGTCTTACAGCCAGAGAATGGCGGGCTGGGGCTCAGACTCAGGCCTGCCGTCTCCTAAGACTTTGGCTTAATGTATTGCTCAGCTCTGCTGCCTAGGCTGCAGGCTAGACGCGGGGTGTGTCTGCTTCGTTCCCTCGTGGGTCCTCGGGGCCTCTCACAGTGCCTGGCACTCAGGGGACTTGCAATGTATGGCGTGATTAGTGGCGTGAGTAAGCTGGTCGCTGCCAACACTCGGCCCTCAGCCCCCCATCCCATCCCTGCACACCCACCCTGTACCGTGGAGGACCGCCAGCACTTTCAGCCCTGGTGTCGTGTGTGTGCACACAGACCGGGCTACTCCGTGCCGGTTCTCCCACGTGCATGGGGCCCTGTCTGCTTTTGCCATGCTTACTTCTTGGGCCAAGTCCTACCAGCCATTCTGGAGACCCAGTTGCAGGTCATCCCAACTGTGAAGATGAAGATGGCCCTAACCTTTGCCCAGAGGCAGAACTGGGCCTGGAAATCCTAATGAGAATGGATCTGCCCTTTTGCAAGGGGCTCCAGCATCCAGACACTTTAATGCCGGTGTCTCCTCCATGTCTAGGCTGACCACACACCCCGTTTTAAACAGGACGGAGACCCACGGCACTGCCCATGTCACACGGCACGCAGGGTCAGCCTAGTCTCGCTGGACTACATTCAAGGTGTCAGTAGGCTGACCACACTGCCGTTTGAAATGGGACAGCACCACTGTTTTCTGTCCTGTTTAAAACGGGTCATCTGGTCAGCCTAGCCGTGTCCCAGCTCTTTGTTGACGATGTGCTGGGGTGGCCCACTGTGGGTGGGAAGCCAAGAAGCCACACAAGGAAAGTACCAAGTTAGTAAGGAAGAGGAATCAATATTTAGGGACCTTGAAAATAAGGGAGATTAGCGTCCAGGGAGCCAAGCTAGAGGAGGGGTGGGGCAGCGCTGGGCAGAGCCAGAGAAGAAATGAGGACGGTTAAGAAACATGCGAGTCAGGTGATGACAAATCCTCCTGTCCCCAGATGTGTCCACCTCCCTGCATGGGGCTGGTGGAACAATCCAGGGAGAGAACAATTTAATGGCCTTCATGGTAAAGAGATCAGAGTTGCCATGCCAGGGGGCCCAATTTCGTGATGACTGTGCCCACAGCTGCAAATGCCATTCATTAACCACAAGGGACACATGGCCTCTGCCCGCCCTGGCACGGAGCGCCACAGAATTTCTCTTGAGACATCTGTGGGCTCTGGCGCCCAGGGATGGATCCCCCCGCGCAGTATTGGGGTGGGGAAGGTTGTGGTAGGTTTGTCAGGCCGGTGCCCACCCCCACAGCCAGCACGAGGAGGAAACTATTCGCCGTGCGGACAAGAACCTGGAAGGCTTCCTGGAGGAGGAGGTCATGGCCAGCACCAGACAGGCCGGGTCAGGTCCGGACAGAGCTCGGGAGGCTGAGCTGCGGAGATCAGGGAAACCTAGAAGTTGGGACCGTGTGAACCCCAGCTTCCCGGGCTGCCCTTCTGCCGCCAGTGCGAGCCCATTGCTGGAACCCACCGTGCAGTGTCTGAGAGGGTCCCGTTTGATGACAAATAACATCAACGAAGGGCCAGAATGATCGGTCTGTTACTGACGTGCCGTCACCCCTGTGGGAGAGGTAGTGACGGAGACGAAGCATCTCGTCAGGCCGCCCGTCGCGACCTGTTCCTTGGTCGTCGTGCTGTCCGCCCAGGTGTGTGTGCTTGGAGGGAGCTCTCTGCTGTCCCCCTTTGAAGGGGTGCGCTCTCCTGCAGGTGTTTTAGACCCGGATTAAAAGCGCACTTTAAAAAAAGTGGAAAATTTGCCTCTGGCTCTTCCCCAGTTGACGAGTTCTTACGGCTTTCCCGGACTTACAGACTGCTCAGCGAGGCGAAGTGAGGAATTCTCATCTACGGAGGAAGGCAACAGCTTTGCTTACACTCTTTTGCTCGCTTGTTTTTCCTACAAGGAACTGTCAGATTGAATTCCAGAAAGCCTGTTTGCTCTTCTAAAATAAGCCTCGCCGGGGAGACAGGCCGTGGGTGCCAGCCGGGGTGCGCGCGTGCCTGTGGCCTTCCTGCCTCGGGGTACTCGGACAGCAATTGAAGTGGCTTGAACACGCTTCTGAAAACCTGGCCGCGTAAAGCAGCTGCCCCTTCAATCTTCCATCAGCTCATGTCCCCCAAATATTTGTTGAACCAATAAAAGATTGGAAGAAAAGCAATGAATAAAAAGGAAAGGGGAGAGTAGAAGAGGCGTGGGTTTACCGGCTGGTACAGTCGGAGGAGCCAGCTAGGCAAGGTCCTCCCCTGCTCGCCAGTCTTCCGGCCATTGCCGGGACAGCTGACGAGAGGGACATGCCGATTCCCTGTCCTCCATGTCTGCTCGAAATCCCTTCCAGCCTCTGGGCCAGTCAGGGCCCCACGCGCGACTGCAGGTCAGCCCCATTCCTTGGGGGTCACAGAGCCTGGTTATCTACAGGGGAGGACCCAGAAAACCCCGGAATTTGTTTCTAAAAAATTGTGCATTTATTCTTAGACGTTTAAACTTCGGTCACCTTCAAAGGACGCTCTGTTTGATGCAACACACCCATTGAGAAGATTTTTGCAGTGCTCACAACCGTTTTTGAACTCGTCGATTTTGATGTCTTTTAGCGCTTCTGCCATTTTTTCATTTCATCTCTTCTACACTGACAAAACATTGCCCTTTGAGAAATTTTTCATCCGGGAAACAACAACAACAAAAAGGTGCTGGGGGTGAGATCGGGTGAATAGGGAGGGTGGAGCACGGGGGTCATGCTGCTTTTGGTCAAAAACTGCTGACCACTCTGTGGTGTGGGCAGGGGCGTTGTCAGGCCACATCTTGTTCTTGTGAACCAGCCGTCATGACATGGGCAAACGTGTTGAAAGAGCCTCCCGAACACAAGCCCTGAAGGCAAACGCAGCCTCTCACCACAACGCCCGCAGGTGCTCGGATGCAGACGGGCTCCTAGAGCACTCGCCCAGCCGGGGGAGCCTGGACTCCAAGGGGCCCGCCCTCCAGAAGACAATCTCAGTGTTTTTTTCGGTTCCCACCTCCCGCCTTGTAATATTTGTGCAGCGTATCCCCCAGCCTCCGCGTTATGAAAATACAGTCCCGTCTTAGAAGTTCCCACATTGTTTGTTCAGTTGGGTCCCTGCACAGGGGTCGAACCCAGGCTGCGGCGGTGAGAGCCCGAAGCCTAGCCACTACACCACCAGGGAACCCCCAAATAAAACTATAACCCATATTGTTAAGACCTCAAAATGTCCACTCAGGCTGCTGCTCCCTCACTTGAGACAGCCTTTAAATCAATCACCCTATCATTTAAGTTATTTGATCAACACAGGCAACTTCACAATTAGGCCAAATGGTCAAACTCCTCAGTGCTCTTTCCCAAGTGGGTGTACGGTCTCCCAGGGGACCTACTCCTCTGCCCCACCTTATAACGGTCCTTGTCTGTCCCTGCCAGTGGCCACGGATGAGCTGACCCATTTGGCTTCACCGAACTGTGTAGATCACCTACCCTGGTGACCCCATTCTGCCCCAGCTGCCCCAGGCTGACTGTGACTTCCTGTGGGCTTCCTCCTCCACCACTGGGAGCTGAGGTGCCCTCTTGTAGCCCGAGCTTTCGGGCCACCAGCTCAACTGGGCCAGCAGGTCCAAGGCCCTGCCCTGCCACTGATCAGTACTGGGCATCCACAAGAAGGGACACTCCACGACATTGTCCTGTTTCAAACAGTACGTAGAGTCAGCCTAGTCTCACTGAGCTAAATGCAAGGCGTCAGTAGGCTGACCACATGTACCGTTTGAAAGGGGACAGTATTGTTGTTTAAAACAGGAGGTCTAGTCAGCCTATTTAGGAGTCAGTCCTGCACCAGGGTCATTGAACATGGGGCCCTCGTAGATGATACTGTCAGATCTGCTTAGGCTGGTACAGTGAGATGATTTGCAAACATGCAAATGATTCCAACAAGGAAAACTGCGCAGGATCAGGGGTGGGGTTTGGGCTCTAATGGAATTCACGTGGGTTCAAGGGGAATGGAGACGCTATGATGGTGAGAAGTACCCATGTGTGAGAGGAGTCTTTGAGACCCCAGCCCAGGAAGGCTGAGGAAAGCCCACTTTGAGTGCAAGGGGCCACACTTGAGCTGTCTCATTGCCACATTGCAAAAACCGTTCTAATGAACCACCTGCATTCTGTTAATAGCTCATTTCCTATCTCCCAGTTCTGAGACGTTTCCAGTACCAGCGCTAACCTGGAGCCAAAGAGCAACGTTTCCTGGTGTGCATGACTCACAGGAAAAAGCGTGTCTCGGGTTATTAAAAGTGTGAGGGGGGTGGAGGAATGAAAACATTTGGGTTCAAAGCAAATTATATAGAAACTCAGCGAAGTGCCCATCATTCTGGCACTGAATACAGCTTTCCCCAAATAACGAGACAGAAAACACAGGGGCTGCTCAGCTAACGTGGTGCACAGATGTCCTGGAAAAAGATGAAATGCTTCGGAACGAGGCCGTGAACCTTGGCGCCCACAGGTCAACACGCTGATGACGACATGCAAGATGTGTTTATCTGCTGGACTCGCACGTGCAGAAGACACGGAGCCTCCTGACGTCCTTGAACGTGACTTTCCAGCTCGGAAGCCCCACTCTTGCGGATGGGGGGGACAGGAGCACACACCAGACAATGAAGGTAATGTCGCCCGTTACTTACTGTCTAGGGCGTGTCTTTGGAGGGCCACCTGGGACTGCCTTCAGCGTCGCCACCCACTAAAGCCAGTTTGTGGCTGGGAATCGAACCCAGGCCGCAGCGTTGACAGCGCCGAAGCCTTAGCCACTCCACCACCAGGGAACTCCCTTCAGGAGACACAAAATGGAGCCCCCCAAACTCTCACTTTCATCCTCACCCCCACCCTGTTCCCCGGCCCCACGCTGCTGCCGCCGACCCCGCTAATGGGGGTGACTTTTGCTGGAACTGACAGACGCACTCAGAGGCAAAGGCGGGTACAGGGAGGGGAAGAGATGCACTGCGGGCAGGGTTAGAAGTAATTAGCGACAGCGACATGAATCTGGGGCAGCCTCACGGTCCTGCCGAGCACCGAGCCCGGAGAGCTGCTACCGCGCCAGGGGGAGCCAGACAGGAAGCCACGGGCTGTGCTAGGGCCGGGCAGCAAGGCATCCTGGGACTTGGCGGGTCTGGGTTCAAGGCGGGCTCCACCCTTTATCACTTGCATGACCTCTGACAAGCCAGTTCATCTCTACCTCAGTTTCTTCATCTGGATAACGGGCACGATGAAACCAGCCCCAGAGCATTAGGCAGAAGAAGTGAGATTACAAATAGCAAAGCTTGTGGAATGCCTGCGCTCTGTAAGCATAACTAAGCAGGGCCCATTCTTACACTGTAATTGTTGCTTTTCACTTAAGTGTTGAAATACACAACTTTTAGAATTTATAAGTTTAGAGAATATAAGAAACCGGATTAATTCTATGAAACCTTTGCATATTCGAATGCGTTTTCATTGGTCCAAAAAAGTCAGAATTTTATATGCTATCTAGGGAAATAGATGCCCTGGTCTGATTTCGGTCCATTTTAAATACAAAGTTCTTAAGGTCATTGCAGTATGATAATTTTCCTGAATAAAAGGAGTACCTTTTGCGTCACTTCTTTTACTGGACAGAGCACAGTTTTCAGGAGCACGTGATTGTCTCATATCATAACACCCACATGTCATTTGCTTCTTCAAGGAAGCTCGTGGGTCACAGGTTATCTGATAATCTTAGGTCCCGTGAAGAGAACTGCATTCTATGCCCTCTGAGCGGTGCTATGAAATACGGTATTACCTTCCCCCAATATTACAAGCAAAGAAACGGTGTTCGTGCATTGCATCCATCAACACCAAGCTACCTGTAGAAAAATGACAGCATCACTTCATACGTCGGAATCGTCTGAGTCCTGTAGTTCAGTTGCAAGTAGACCCACAGTAGCAGTATTTTCAGAAGGTGAAACTCACTAAAAGTAAACAACCTGGTCAAATAAAAGAGGACATTTTAAGAATAGCAGAAACCACACCGTTACAAGAAAGCGCAAAGTCCAAAGTGAGCTCAGGAATGAGGAAACACCACTCCTGAGTCTGTGGGCAGCCTCAGACGAAGAAATGTAAAACGACTTGCTCACGGTCACTTGGCCCGTACACAGAGGAGCGAGGACTTGAACCTCAGCAGCCTCATGCTGGAGCCTGTGCTTTTACCCGCCCCCTGTGCTGCCAAAAGACAGTGGCCGTCAGTTAAAATGAGCTCGTCCCAGCAGAAAGGCTTCCCAAGATGTTTTCAACCACTCCGTTGTTTAGTGCACACGACAATCCTGCAAAGTCCGGATAGTCCTTACTGGTACAGAAACTGAGACTGATCCTGTGTTTCATTTAAAATGGAAATATTTTGCTCATCATGGTTTTTCACTTTAAAAAAAAATACATTGCACTAAGACATACTTAATCTCGATGACTGAGGTTTTTTGGTGCCTCCTTAAATTGTGCACCCGAGGTGAGGGCCTCTCTTGTCACGACCTAGTCCCAGTCCTGAGTGAGGGCTGAAACATGAATGATTCATTTGAGGTCACATGATTCTGGGGTCAGAGCTGTGCTTTAGTCACTTCTGCCCCAAATGGTCTGGGATCCTCCCACAGGTTGCCTAATGGCTCTGCAGCTGCCACCCCTCAGCTATGATAAAGTAATGTGACAGCAGCTGTTGTTCAGAGGACAGTCGTGAAGGCGACATGAAGTGACACATCGTCTGAGTCTCCTATCACAGCTGTAGCAAACTGGCATGAACCCGGAGGCTTAAAAATACACAAAGTTATTATCTTTTAGTTCTGGAGGTCAGAGGTACAAAATGGAGCTTAACTGGCTAAGATGAAGCCTCCCGGAGGCTCATACGAGGTCGGACAATTAATTTCGTGAACTCGTCCTAGAAAAAGTGCTACCTACCTCATTGCTGAATGTCACTATAGCCACCTTCGAAGTCCTCCCCTTGGGAATCTATGCACCGACGCCAGCGCCTAGCCCACCCTTCAAAGCAAGTTGGGAACTCTTTTTCTGGAATGGCCATCAGAGCTGTCATTGAGCCCAGAATCTGACAAGGAAGTGTGCGAACCTGCCACCACCGTGCGCTTACATTGGCGGCACTCCCTCATGACACCTTACTGAGTTGTCCGTGCAGCGCCACCAACGTAAGGGCACGGTGGCAAGTTTGCAAACCTACTTGCCATATTTTGGGTCTGACGACAGCTCTGAGGGCCATTCCAGAGAAAGAGCTCCAAAACTGCTCTGAAGGGTGGACCAGGCGCTGGTGTCGGCGCACAGCTTCCCAAGGGGGGCACTATGAAGGTGACCGAGGTGACCTTCAGCAGTGAGGGGTGCCGCTCTTTCTAGGGTGAGTCCGCGAGCTGCACTGTCCGAGGGCCACTTCCCGGCCTTTTCCAGCTGGCCTTGTTCGGCTCGTGGCCCCGTCCTCCATCCTCAAGGCCGCAGCACAGCACCCTCAAATCTCTCTTCGGTTCTGATTCTTCCGCCTCCCTCTTCCACACCGAAGGACTAGGCTGACCAGCAGACCATTTTAAACAGGACAAAACCCAAGAATATTGTCCTGTTTTGAGCGGTGCATGGGGTCAGCCTCGTCTCGCTGGGCTACTCTCAAGGCGTCAGTAGGCTGACGTCACGTACCCGTTCAAAACAGGACAGTGCTGCTTTCTGTCCCATTTAAAACAGTACGCCTGGTCAGCCTATTTAAGGACCTTGTGATGACATTGGTCCCACCTGATAATCCAGGATCACCGCCCACTCAAGGTTACCCAATCAGCAGCCTTAATCGCCCTTTGCCATGCAACCTAACACACTGTTTCCAGGATGTGGGATGGGGACATCTTTGGGGACCCTTACTGAGCTGAGCACACACATCCATATTGCTCAGCACACGTATTGCTCAGGAACTTGGCGACGTGCTCAGGGAACGGCAGGGCTGGGTCCTGGCCCACGTCTCACCGGCAGCAGCCTGAGGCCTCTCATCAAGAGACGAGGGTCGCAGGGGAGCGGCTGCGGCCCCACACGTCAGCTCCACAACGTGGGGCGCCTTCCCAGACAGCTGCTCCAGCGGCCTCTGGCGACTTATTACCTGAAGGTGTCACTTTAATGTTTCTCAAACCCACTGATATTTTCCGACTCTGATCATGGGGGTGACACTCTGGCTTCAAAATATGTCACAGCCTCTGCACCCACCACTGAAGTGGCCGTGGTGGGTGGGAACCCAAGCTGACCTGCGGCTCAAAAGGGCAAAGGAAATGTCACCCACCCGCCTCTCACGTTATTTCTGGACACAGGACAACTGTCTCTTTCCTCTTGCTTTTAGGTCACCAACAGGTGCAGGGGCTTTGAGGGTGGTTAGACGGGACCAAATTCGTCACTGTCTGGATAGTCATGGGAAGACAGGAAGGCAGATGTCAGAGCCACTTGGTAGGATGTCCCCACAAAGAACTCTCCCAGGACTTTAGCCACTGCTGGGCTGGCCAGTGACGTGACTTCTGGGGCAGAATCTGCTTGGAGTCCCCAGGCCTAGAAGGTTCTTTGAGAACTTACCAAGGAGGGGCTAGCGGTGACAAGATGGTGGGGGGTGGGGTACCTGGGAGCATCGTGAAGCAGGATGCCGATTTTACTTTCATGATGAAGGGGCGTTGCTGAAATAAAGCCCTCTGTCTCTAGACCAAGTACCGGTACCCTAACGCATTAGCTTGGCATGAAATAACCACCCTGGGTGCATTCACACACACACCTGCATTTTCCCAGGAGCTCTGACTGCCTTAACCGAGACGGAGTGCACGGAGATCCCAAACTTCCCTCCAACAGGTGAGCGTTCAGGCTGACCTAAGTGTGTTCGTGGGGCTCCCTGGGAGCCCTTGGGAGGTACCTGGCGTTTGTCCTTTAAATGCAAAAAAGGTGCTTTTTAACAAGTCCCTGTCATCTTTCTTGTTTTTTTTTGGGGGGGGGGGTTGCTTGTTTGTTTGTTTTTTGAGAAACCTGATATAAATAGCAAAGACCCCCTTTTGATATAGACCATAGAGAAGGCCGTGACCAAGAAAACATGAGTAAGGATGCTCATTGCAGCATTATTGTAGCAAGAAATGAATCTAAACAAAATAAAACCACAGGCCATGAGGAAGGGAATAGAACAATTGCTGTCTGTTCAGTCACTGGAACCCTGCACAGCAACTACACTAAAAGGCCAATGAGAGATGTAAGTACCAACACGGAGAGAACACGCTGCGGGGTGTTCGTGGACGAAGTCGGTTGTAGAACATTAAGGATCACCATGAGAACATGTATTTGAAGTTTAAACCTTTGCAAAACAATAGGACACGTTATTTATGGATGCGCACGTGTGTAGGGAGAATCCAAGCACGTGGATTGAGTTCGCGTAAGTCTGCAACAGCGGTCCGATTGACTGTAGGGAGGGGCAGTAGGGCTGGAAGGGGACACAGGTGGCTTCTGCTCTGCAGGTAATGCTTCATTTCTTACCTTATGACAAAACGTTATCACCTGTCCATTTGGGAGTTGGCTCCACCTGGGTTTTGTATGCTCCTCCTAACTTTGTAACTGTTTTCAGTAAAAACTCTGAACATCAATGTCCTTACTGATTTGACCATCACTCAGGCACACCTGTGGGCTGGTCACAATCACGGGCTGGGAGGCCACTCGGACCTGGATTCAAATCCCACAGCAGGGCTGCATGTGGGGAGCTTGGGTCAATGCTGTGTTTCCTGTCGTCTCCATTGCGTAGGTCAAAATGCAAGGACAGACCCCCCCCACACACACACACACACTGGGTGGCTGCAGCAACTAGACCCGATGACCCCTCAGAGAGTGCTGTGTACCACAAGTGCCCAATAAACAGTAGGTATTATTAATCCGAGAAGCATTAGCTTCGGGAACTATTACATCTGAGGGGTGCCCAGTGGTGCTTCAGATGCTGGTGGAGAAGCTGTGGGACAGGCCTGCCATGGAGGACAGGGGCAGCTTCTCTTAGGGAACTCCTGAGCCCTCAAGACACCTCGTATCACAGACAGGAGAGGTGGGCACACCGAGGCACGCAGGACCCCCTGGTTGCTAGGCAGCGTTCCGTGCGCACAGGCACTAGGGAGTCAGTCCCCAGGGCCCTCCACCCTCCTCGGGCTACAAGGAGCTTGGCTTCCAGAAACACGAACTCAGAATGAAGCTTTCACAGTATTAGAGTCAGAACAGGGTAACCTGGTGGCAACCCCTAAGAAGAAAGTTAGCTGAAATCCAAAGGCCGGGGCAAAAATGAAAACTAGAGGCCCGGGAGGACAGGACAACAGTGCAGTTTTAGCCCAGGTTGTTTACGAGCTGGAAAGCAAAACCCAGAGGAAGATGAGGCCAAAAGGACTCCGGAAGGGGAAGGGGAAGGGGCCAGAAGACAAAGCATCTGCTGACAGATGGGTGTCATTCAACAAGGCTTAAGAGACCCAAACACCACGGCCACAGGCTGGAGGGCCGCGGTCTCCGCTAGGTGGGGCCGAGGGACGCTCCACCCCTGACCTGGGGCGGTGTGTGTATGTGTGTGGCATTTCCACGCAGCCACTCTGGGGCCACGTGACTTCCCAGGGCACCCCAGTCCTGGCTGAGTTCTGGTTGCGGGGAAACCCTGGCCTGCACAACCAAGGAGGAAACGGTGCCCCGACGAGGGTGGGAGCCTGGGCTGGAGCCCGGCCTGGTCCCCGGCCTGGTCTTTTATTGTCCCTCTCATCTTAGGCACAGTAGTTTCACCTGCTGCACGGGGTTGTGGGGACTGAAAGGACAGCGCACAGAGCACAGCACACACCCACAGGTGGTCAATAAACGTTAACTCGCCCAAAGGTCCGTTCTTATGTGTGGTCCTGGGTGGCCCAAGCCTGGGTCAATGTCTCACACTCTCCCCGGGCACTGGGTGTGGCCTGAGCAGACCCTTCCTGTGCCCCTGGCTCCCCACCTCCCTCCACATGGCCCCTGGACATCAACCCGGCGAGGAGAGTTCACTTCGGAGGACATGAGCCAGGGAGCCATTGTCCTGGTCACGCCAGGGCCCATGGACTGACGACGGACGTGCCCAATCCAGGCAGGGCCCTGCCTTCCGGGCCCCGGGAGAGCCCTGGCGGCCTGGGCAGACGGCTCCGGGGGCGGGGCTGGAGGAGCAGGACGCAGTTTCCACATCGGTCATGTTTCCCCACACTTGCGAGTCTAGACGTTTGACACCACGTTCTTGATTTCTTTTCCGGCCTAGCGCATGTTTTCTAACGCCTCTGCCACCCCTAACGTTCTGCTTGTGGTCAGATATTTTTTTCCCCTTTCTTGGTGAAGTGCTACCAGGGTGGGGCAGCCCAGTCGTTCCAAGGGAGGGGTGGTGTTAGAAGAAGCCCGAGGGATGCCACGTGTACCTCCTGTTCCCCAGCTGTGTAAGCATTCTTCCCTGGGAGGGTGGGGAGTGTACTTGTGGGGGAAGGCAGCAAGAACAGGGCAGCGGCGCCCCGGGGCTGCTCCTGGGACCTGGGCTCTTAAACATTGCCGTCTCCCACCAAGTTGGATTCTCTGTGCTATGAGGGCGCTGCAGGCGACTGAGTATACTCAAACTGATGGTGGAATGCATCCTTCCAGATCTGATTTCTGAGATCAGAATGCCTTCCACCCCCTAAGCATGAGTAAGCACTGATTTTCGAATATGCCACTAACATTTTTAGTAGAATTTAGTTCTCCCTTTTGAAATCCACCCAGAGGGAATACAATCTTGGTAACTTGGCAGTGGGTATCAAAAATCTTTTAAAGAGTCCCAAAGAGACATGACAAGGAAATGGCAACATGTGACCCCAAATGAGAGCCTGGATTGAGGGGGAAAGAATGCTATAAAGGACAGCATCAGGTCAATGATGTCACGGTATTATATCAATGTTAAATTTCCTGATGTTGATTAACTGCTTTGTGATTATATTTTAAAACATTCTTTTTTGTTAAGAAAGAAGCATTGACACACGCAGGGGTAAGGGAATATGGTATATGTAGCTCACCCTCAAAGGGTCCAGGAATAAAAATGTGTGTATGTCGATACACATACAGATGCAAATGATAAAGCAAACAGGGCAGGAATGGGACAAAGCAGGGTAAAGGGTATATAGATATTCTTTGTACTATTCCTGTCATTTTTATTTGTTTGAAATTATTTTCAAATAAAATATTTCATAAAACACTAATGAAAACAAACAGAAGTTCCTTTGACTTGGAGGAATTTAATTTAATGCCACCAAGGTTTTGTTTATATTGTAAAACATTGAAACTAACCTAAAAGGCTAAGCACTGGGGGAGGTTTCCATGAATTACGCAAAGGATGAGAAGGGGCCTGCCGGGCCAGGCATTTCAGGTGGGGAGGGGCTCAAGCACAGAGGCCCTGAGGGAGTTTCAGAAAGGCCCCTGTGGCTGCCTCGCCCCCCCACATGTGTGAGATGGAGGAAGAGGCCCCCAGATCTGCAGGGCCAAGGTCTCTTTGGCTGGAGACGTGATTGGACAGGGGTCAAGAGCATGTCAGAGGTCCCTGCGGTGGTCCAGATGACAGACATGGAGGTTTGGCCCCAGCTGCTGCCCACAGAGACAGCCTACAGGGACCTGCTTGGTGCAGAAGCATAACTCACTGCACTGGGGGAGGGGAGGGCAGAGTGTTGTCTGGAGGGCTCCCAAGGTGCTAGCTGGAACAGCTGGCCAGGGAATCTGGGGGTACAGGGCAGTGACAGGGCAGGGGCACTGAGAGTGGGGTTCAGAGGTCACACGGGCAGTTGACTGTCTGGGTCCAGAGCTGTTCAGGAGAGGAGTCAGGACTGGAGATAGAAACTGAGGCACGCAGGATTTTTAAAACATGTCTCAGGCAATTATTGAATGGATTACCAGGTGTGTAACCAGACAGCAGAGGGTCCTGAGCCCCTTCCTGTCCCCACGCACAGTACCCCACTCTCCGCCCCCTCTCCAGGCCCAGCTGTCCAGGACGGCAGGACGTTGGGGTGGAGGAGATGCTGTGCACTGGGTATGTCCAGTAGGGGTGTGGGTGCTGCTCCCCAGTGGAGCACCTCCGTTCCCCACCCCAGGGGCAGCTCCGGGGTCCACCACTCAGCACGACGTGTGCACCCACAACCCGGAACCAGCTCTGACCTGGGGGACTGCAGCACTTTGTGGAGCAGCTCCCTTGGGATTTTCCGGAGGTGGATCTGCGAACCCATCACAGGGACCAAGTTCACTTGCAGCCACTTCTCGCAGGCTGCGGTGAGCTGCTCTTCCTTGTACTGAGAAGGCAAGCAAAGCCGGTCAATGAAGGAATCCCTGAACGGCCAGCACCCTCTGCTGGACTGCGCCGAGGCTACACGCACGCATGCTCTCGGGAGTCGTCACGATGCAGCCGTGTTCAAACCTTGTCCACAAAACACTTAAAACAGCAGCAGATACTATTTAGTTATGCTCGGGGCACTGCATTAGGTTGATTTAAATCAATCCTCAGTGCCACGCTGTGACATCAGTTCAGTATTATCCCTATTTTCCTGATGGGGAAACTGAGGCTCCCAGGTTCCTGCCCTTGCCTGTGGTCTCACAAGTAAGTGGCAGAGCCCGGTGCACGCGGAAATCTCTGGACTGAAGTCAGTGGCTGATGGCGGGAGGTTCTGCGGGGTGGTCCCCACACGGAGTTCGGAAGCCAGTATCGGGCACATCTTCCCAAATTGCAAGTCCAGAGAACGTGGGAAAAGTCTCTTTTTTTTCCTAATGGAAAACGGAAAAGGTCCAAGAGCTTGGTGGGGTCTTCGAGAGCTTGGTGGGGTCTTCGTACACGTTGCATACAGTTTACATATACTTTGCATGGTATACCTTATAGTCCTCAGGTCTACAATGCCACCCAAGCCAAACAGAGGCAGACAGACGCCGACTGGATGCAGAGCCACCACCCACCGAGTGAGCGGCAGGGTCAGAGGCAGGGCCGTGAGCTGTCTTTGAGACATTTAGGTGCTACAGTAACAGCACGTGACAATGCCGATTGTGCATAAACCAAACATCTTTCACTGTGAGTGTCCATCCAGGTCAAGGGTGACCGCGAGAGGGAGGCTGGAACCAGGAGGCCTGTGGCTCCGACCCGGCCCAACCATGCAGACGCCCCATCGCCCTGGCTGGGTGCTCCCCACGGCGGGTCTCAGTGATCTGAGCGTTAACTCCATCCCAACCCCGCGCGCTGACCGGGCCCAGGCGGGACGCATCCGCTCGACTCCATCAGGAACATCCTGTGAGGTGGGCTGCTATTTTGGTGAGAAAGGCTGTGCTCTCCTCCAACCCCCCACCCCCACCCCTGAGATCAAAGCTTTTCTACTACTGGAGCTGTTAAAATAGCCTTTTGCAAAGAAAATGGCTTTTCCAAATTGCTCACTTGGCAAAATGAAATGCTGGCATCATTACATCGGTGCCTTTGGGTCGAGTTTTTGGAGCTGGGCCTGGTGAGTGACAGCCCGGAGTCAGGGTGCTTTTGCAGGTCCCCCAGGGGCTATCTGCCCTGTCTGGGCTGTTCTCACCTTGCAGCCAGCCAGGTAGAAGTCAGTGATGTTGCTGGGCATGAGTCCGTTCACCATCATGGCCACACACCTGCAGAGAGAGAGCTGCTGTTGCCGGGGCCCCCAGGCTGCCTCCAGAGGAGCAGGCAGCCCCAAACGTCCTCATCCAATGCCCGGACGGTGGTCGAGCTTCCCAGGGAATGAGCCTGGTGTGAGGGACACAGTCACTTGGCCGGAGGACCCCCAGGGGGGCCAGCAGGATGTGAAGGCCTGGAGAAAGGCCATTTTGACCATGATCTTTGCATTTTCTCTCTCCCGTTAAGATCTGCGATGACCATGTGTGACACATGTAAAAATACAAATATTATTTACAAGGAAAAAATCAAGGCTCTGTCAGAAATGAGTGAGGAAAATGAGCCCTGACCGTGACGAGAAACGTCAGCTTGTCTTCGAGTGGCCAGTTCTGGAGGTGCTTGTGCACTGAGTGGAGGGACATTTTAGCCACAGAGGAGCACAGGTGAAATGGGAACGCGTGGTCTGAGTGCTGCCGGGCCGGCCCTGCACACCCGAGGACTGTCACCCGGACGCCGAAGCCCCCATTTGCGTTCGATTCCTGTGCATCAAGAATCGTCGCTTGGAGTGAGCGTACTGCCACAGAGACAATACGCTCGATACGCTCGTGGGCGCGGATAGTGCATTCGTGTGAAAGTGTCTCGGTTGCTTTGCAGTCTCAAAGCAAAGAAATCCCAGGTGTCCCAGCCCCCAGAAGAGGAATGTCCCATGAAATGGGTCAGGAGACCCCTCCCCCTTTCCCCCAGGACAGCCCCGCCCGCACCGCGCCGCGGCCCCTTGCCTCTGAAACAGGCTGCTGAACTGGAGAGTGTGAGCGGAAGCCAGCACGCCCAGCACGTCGTCCAAGGTCATCTCCACCTGGCTCGAGTAGAGGTTCTTCAGGGCTGTGGCGAAGGCTGGGGAGGCAGCCCCCGAGAGAGGGCCGTCGGCGTGGGGCTCGGCACTGCGTCCCCCATGCCCAGTGGGCCCGTGTCCACTAGCTGGGCGGCCAGAGCTGCCCTTAGAGAACATGCACCCGCTCTGACCTGGGTGCAGACACTGCCGGGCCCCCTGCCTCCCAGAGGAATTGAAGGTGCAGCTAAAGCAGCTGAGCTCGTGCTGAGAATGCTCCTGAGAGAGCTGTCCTCAGGCGGTACCCCGGGGGTTCTCTCCTAGCCTAGGGCCCAGGGCTTGTGCTGGGAGGTGACCACCCGAGTCCGTGCAGAATGCTGTCTGTGTGTGGGGACGGGTGTTTCTCTGGAGATTTGCCTTGGAGTCTGGGGTCTTTGAGAAGGTTAAGGACTCCGGGGAGGAGCCCGGATAACTAGGGTCTGCGCTCCTGTGAGGAGCAGGACTCGGTGAGCCCCAGCTGTGCCTGACCTCAGGCAGCGCTGTGGGGGGGACCGATGCGCCCCAAGGACAACTGGTCCCTGACTTACTGACTCATGGAGACTGAGAGCATGGGACAGCATGCATGTCGCATTAACACAGAAGTCTGTTTCTAGGGGGCCAGGATGGGATGTGGAGGCGGGGAGGCCAAGGCAGGGACCAGCTAGCTAGGGACCTTGGTGGGAGGTGATTTGGGGGCAGGGTGGGCCAGACAGCTTCCCTGGGCCCTGTGTCCCCAAGGGCGGTTACGTGTTTCCTGCGTCTGTCTGAGAACCTGCTGCTGCCTCCTTTGCACCCCTCCTGCCGAGGACAAGCACCTTCTATGGCACCACTTTATCCCTTCATTTCCCCAAGCTGCCCCGGCCTTCTGTCCCCTCCTCCTGTCCCCTCCTCCCTTGCGCTGCTCCGCTATTCGTAACAAGGAGGCGCTGAACGTGCGGGCTTGTGGCTGTCTTCACCAGCTGGGAGGGCGGTCTGTTCGATGGCATTCCCAGAAAATGAAGACAGGGGTACGTTACCAACTCTGGTCACCAGGGTGTCATTGACCTTCAAGAAAATGACCATCTTCTTTGCCGGGGGTCTTTCTTTGACCTTCCTAGATGCTGGCGCTAGTGAAGGAAACGGGACAAGATGTATGAACGTGACAGCCACGGTGAACGGGGCAGGACGCCGTGTCGGCCTCAGCCACCCTTTACGCAACCTTGACCGTGGCCATGTACGTCACTGCGTTGGTTTGTTTTTGTTCGCTTGTTTAGTGGATGCATTTCTGAAATGATTATTTATTTTGAAACACTTGAAGACTCAGAAGAAGTTGCAAAAATGGTACAGAGAGTTCCTTCCCATCTGCCCCTCGGCAGCTCCCCCGGGGACTTTGCACAGCACCTATGACTGTCAAAACTGGGAAACAGATGCTTACACTGCCCTTAAATGTTTATTACCAGCCCTCAGCCCCTTCCCCTTTGCTCCCCTGCCTCCCCTTGGGCTGGGAGCAGTGTGAGCGCAAGGGCCGGGTCCGACTTCTCTGCGCCGGGCTCAGACCTGCTCGGGGAACTCAGTGACAGGACAAGTGTGGGGCTGAGGCTCCCACTCGGTCTCTTAGCGCTCGGCCCTTCCGGTCTCCAAACAGAGGACCCTCACCACCAGAGGCTTCCAGAAAGAGAGGCGGGGACAGCCCAATTCACGGCCAGCCTCCCCCACCTGCCCAGAGTCCTTCTATAGTGTGAGTGACGACACACACTGCCCTCAGGCCTCCACTGGCATCCCACACCCCTGGATCAGAGCCAGTGGCCCCAAGACCGTCCCACCATCTCTGGCTCATGGCTTCTCCTGGTTTGTTCCCCCAGAAGAGTGTGAGGCTCCCTCCCACCCCCATCAGGGGCTCACCTGACCCCATGTGTAAGGTAGAACCCCCCACAGCCCCCACACGGGCTTTATTTTTGTCTCCTGGACTAGCCACGTGCTATTACTCCACCGGGTGGGTTACTATCTGCTGGGCCGGCATGTTGGCTGGGTTACTCGTCACTCCGTCCCCAGGACCCCCCGCAGTCTCACACACGCCGGGGGCTTGGTAAACGCCGGCAGAGGGAATGGGACAAACGGGTTCCAACACTAGCGTGCCAAAGCCTACTGAGCTCAAGGTTCTAGGGAAGGAAAAATGATGAGTCAGGAACAAAAAGCATGTCACACTTTGCACCTATATAGACTGCAGAGAGAGAGAGAGAGAGTTTCCCTCACCAGCAAGGCCTCCGAGCCTGCTCACCACCCTCAGGGCACCTGGCTCTGTTCAGGCCGTGGTTCAGGGAAGGCTTATTGAGCACCTACTAAGCACACGGCCTTGTTCCTGGCTCTGGATTTCCGCACGGCCTCCCACCCGTGGGCTCCATCCTCTCATCCGCCCCCACGTGAGTGCCCGACACGCAGTGGGCTCTCAGGAGGTGCTGTTCTGACGCTGTGCGTTGTCGCCGTGGGAGACTACGTTCTCAGCACGATGCCTGGCAGAAGCTGAGCCCTCAACATTTGTGGAAGGAGGGAGGGAGGGAGGGAGGGAGGGAGGGTTACTGTCAGCGGTCGGGGCAAGTGGAAGGCAGAAGCTCAACATGCCTCCTCCTGAAGGACAACTTCAAAACCTGGCAGGAAAGCGACACTTAGATCACTAGCTTCGGAGGCACCCCGACACCGAGGGGGTTCGCTTGTAGTGACAGAATAAATGGGTCCTGCTGAGCCACAGCTGCTCTGGACGGATGGTGGCGCGCACGCGGGCAGCTAGGACAGCCTGGGAGGCCAGCATGGGGCCACTCCCGGTGGCTGCGTCTCCGCAGGGCTCAGCACTCAGGGCTTGGTCAGAAACGTTCCCTGCTGCTAACCCCAGGACAGCGACACCGACGATCGCAAGGACGCGGGGCTGTCACTGTGGGATGTGTACACAACAGGTGACCAGAGGTCCCGTTTTAAAAGGGACAGAAAACAACAGCACTGCCCCGTTTCAAACAGTGCGTAGGGTCAGCCCAGTCTCACTGGGCTATGTTCAAGGTGTCACTAGGCTGACACAGGTACCGGTGGAACGGGACAGCAGTGTCAGGTCAGCCTAGCGTACAACCGTCACTGTGAGATACATTCTGCTTTTCAAGGGACATGAAGGCTGTGACTGTACCCATTGGAAATCAAGGCAACAGGAGTCCTAGGGCCTGGGAGTTGGTGGTGCCTGCGGGTGCGGGGGACACCCTAGACAATCGTGACAGTCCAGGCACTAGGGTCTCAGCTCTGTACCTACGTCAATGTCCCGTGGTCAGGCCCAGCCTCCAGCAGGGGCTGGGACCAGAGGGGCTGTCTGAGCAGAACCCAATGTGCCTTTGCAGTGAGGCCATTCCAGACACGTGAAAGACCATGACGGTAGCGACAGCTCCGTTTCCCCTTCCAAAGTCTCCCCCTTTTCAATGTCCTCACTGTCCGGGCCTCCGTGGCCCTGCGTTGTTGCCTAGTGAGAGCTCAATCTGGGCACAGGGGACACAGGAGGAAGAGCTCAGTCTTGCTCCTGAGGACTCTGGGACAAACGCTCAGAAGAGCACAGGAGATGGTGAGTCAGCGCGAAGGCGGCGCGGGCTCTGCGGGATGCCACAGCCGCCCTCGGCCCCCAGCTCGGCCGGGAAGGGCTGAGTCAGGGGCCCTGTGGCCAGGAAGGTGGCAGCAGGCAGCTCAGGGCCGGGGGGGCTGGGGGCTCGGCAGCACCCCCACCCCGCCACCCCCGGGCTCTGGAATAACAACAGGGCTTCGCTGCCAGTCCCAGAAACGCAATTCCTTCCTGTCTGGCACGCAGGCTGGCTCGGGCCACCTTGGCTGTTCCCTGGCACCTGCTTACGCGATGTCCCCAGGCGACGCCGACCTACGCTACCCGGACAGGAAGTTGGCAGGGCCGCCGAAGAGGAATTTATGGGACAGACAAGGCGAGACTGGAGATGGTTAGGATGAGAGAAGGGGTCAAAGAAAGACAGGACCCCAATACTTTCTGGAATGAGACGGTGATGAGAAAAGAGGGAGGAAAAGAAAAGGAAATCTATGGATTAATAGGTGCAAACCTCTAACCGGCACGCTTAGGGCCAAACAAGCCACGGATGCCAGAACGAAGGCTTCCTTCCAGAAAGCCCGGCAGGAGACGAGACACAACCCATTTCCTCTTCTCCAAGAAGCGGGGAGCGTCTCCGTCTTCGCGGGCTGGGCAAGACTGGGTCATTATTAGGAGAATAACTGACCTTTATAAGCGCCAGGCCTTGTTCTAGAACTTCACAGCTCCTCTGGTCTTCAATGCAACAGAGTGAGAGCTGTCACCCCATTGGACAGCTGAGGGCACTGAGGTGAAATCCCGAGATGAGGTCACACCACGGGCCTTGTCCCTAACTGCCGAGTGGCCGCGGTCCCCGCACAGACGACCCAACGCCAAGATCAGAGGGCATCTGGGGCCCCGCGCTGGGTCCCGCGGGAACGTACCTCGCAAAAGCGTCTCCAGCTCCTTCGCGGGGCTTGCGCTGCCCCCTCCCAGGGCCGACAGGTAAAGCGTGGTCAAGGTCTCAGACTGAAAAAGCTGGGGCAGGTGGAGTTCCCACTTGAGGCCCAGGCATTCGAGAATCACCACTGAGGACGGAAAGCAGTGCTGAGCGAGCGAGTCCGCCCCTTCCCGGAGATGCATTCCCCCCTCCCCCGGGCTCCCTGGGGCAGCTGCAGCCGGCTTTGCAGGCCTTCGAGGAGCAAGGTGACAAAGGTGACGGTGCGGGGCCTCGGGGGGCTCGCTGGCTCCCAGCTGGGTGTGACGGGCAGACTCGTATAGTGACACAGGAAGGGACAAACATCCCAGGGGACGGCCCCCCCCACCGCGGCTAAAGGACATCAGAGGCTCGTGGGCTGCCCTCCACCTTGGGGAACTGGAAAAGGCTTCGTGGGGCAGAGATGCTGGCTGGGACCCTCTGGGGGCCCTCGCCCTGCCTTCCCGCTGGCAGTGTTTCTCAGTCTCAATAACCATCGCCTGTTGATTACTGTTATTGTTATCTGACATTCGGGGCCAGTTAATGGTCTGCGGTAGGGGCATCCCTGGATAGCAGCACCCCTGGACTCTACCCACTGGATGCCAGGAGCACCCGGCCCCCTGGCTTGTGACAACCAAAAACATCTCCAGAGTGCCACATGCCCCCAGGGAGCAAACTCCGTCCCCAGTTCCCTGTTGAAAGCTACTGGGTGATTGGTGCCTCCTTACTACCCACGTGAAAGGCAGTACCCAAGTGCACTACAGCCAGCGGCCCCTCACCAGGGAGCAGAGTTCTCGTGAGCCTCACCTTCCTGGGGGACTGGGGGGACAGCGTACAGGTATGACATGAGGTCACAGTGTAAAGAAGGGCTCTGTGGGTGCATCGGGGTCTCTCAGGTGGACAGTATAGACGATCAAAAAGAGAAGAGGCTTTGCTAGGAGGGCAGATAGGAGATGCAAGGATGCCAGGCCAGGCGAGGCATGAGGGCTGGACTCCTGTTAGCACAGCACTGGGGGCGGGGGCAGTGCTCGGGGCGCGCCCTCCAAACCCCAAGTCGGGATGGCAGACACATGGCAGGCGTTACCACCAGTCCCAGACTGCGTCGTGCAGGCCAGGAGGTGGCCTCAGGCGACTTCTTGGGGGCCCCCCTCCCCGCTGTCAATCAGAGTCCACAAGCAAGAAGGACTCACACAGCCCCTCCTGGGAAGAAGGCTGGCTCTGCCCGCGGACAGCCACGTGGCGCTGTGGGTTCACCTGCAGGAGCTCCTTTAAGGAACTGACCTGTCCCGGCCCCAGCTGGACAGACCTCATCTGGTTCTTTATCATAACCCAGAAAAGTCCCCTTGGTCAAGTGCAAATGTGACATCCAAGTCATGACTGGTTAGAGCTAAAACAGACCGAGGCCAGCTGCCCCGTCCGTGTTGGGCGAGGCTTCTGTTCAGTCCCTTGGTCCAGAGCCTGTTTACTAAGTCGACAGCTCTGCCTTCAGCGTGGCCATGAGCACCTGAAAACGTGTTTGCCCGGTTTCAGTCACCGCGCATCAGACAAACAGTGACGGGCACCTGTGAGGTGTGGGAGTCTGTGCAGGGGCAGGAAGTGACCCTTACAGACGAGTGACCAGGCTTATGGTCTGGTTTCCTTCCACAGAGACCACAAGATGCCCTGAGGTCAGGTCAGCACTATTCTGGCTGAATCCACTGGTGCCAAGAAACTCACCTGCATCCCCACTTTCGATGGCCTGGTGCTTCAAATCCTCGGGGAACACTTTCTGAGGTTTTGAAAAGCGTAGCCTCAAGGAAGACAAACGAACAAAAAGTCCAGGAGTCAGTACTCATCTTTCTCTCCGAGAGCTCCCTGCATCACTTCAGGGTTAGCGCTCCGAAAGCACCCAATCAATCACTCTTGTCCCTTTGGGACAGTGTCCTCAGGTCAGCATGGGTCTGCTGCTTTGATGGCCTGTAAGCTCGCTCTGATGGCTGGACCAGCTCTGATGGCTGGATCAAAACGTTAGTTCCCCTTTCAGATTGGGGGTAGGCCTCAGTGAGGCGGCGTCTGAGGCTCCTCGTGGCTGCCTGAATGACAACTCTGTGGGTACATATTTAAAACAATGTCTAGCGTATAGTAGGTGCTCAGTAAATACCTACTAGAGTAAGGAAGAGAGGGTTCTGGGCATTCGGGGACACTAACTCACGGATACTTCTGTTGAAGGGTCATGCACGCCCCCGTCTCAATGTGGCCCAACACTGAACTCGGAACCTACCCCAAACCCAACCCTGCCCCTTCTCTGGGTCTTCTGTTTCAGGAAATGGCTCTACCTATAAGGTCTGAAAGCTTGCTCAGCCCCCCAACCCCTATGAACCGGGACGCTTCCTGAACTCCGGAGGACAGTAAGGTCCGTCTGCGAACCACGAACCCCGCCCAGATAAAACCGGCGTGACGATCCGGGCCGCGCAGCCGTGTCCCCTCTTCACGGACGCCCCCGTCCCTCCCTGTGAAGCCCTCGCTACCGTAGGTCTCGGCGCTGCCACTTTCCGGCCTCAGCCCCTCTGCACCCAGATGCTCTGAATAAAACTGCTAAACCCTGACTCGGCCTGGAGCCCCTTCCTCTCCGCGTCCCCAGCACTGCCAGCCTGCAGTCGCCCCGGCCAGCATACCGAGTGTTGTCACATCTGACCGCCTGCCTAGATCTGACTAAATGCCTTCTGAGTGCACCCATCCCCCGTTGCCCTTGTTGCTCTGACCTGCGTCCACACCGCCACATCGCCCCTGCCCCCGGGCTGGCCCCAGCCTCCAGCGTGCTCCCCGCTGATGCACACCCCACACCGCAGCCTGAGGAACCGTCCAAAACGCACATGTGGTCTTCAGTGTCCCTCCAAGTGCTGCCGGGGAAAGGGCGCGATCCCTTAGCCGAGCTGACAAGGCCCTGCTTACTGACCCCTGCGGCCCGGGCCGGCCCTCCACGCTCCAGCCCTTCTCAGCAGCCGGCCGCCGCCTGCTTCCCTGCGCCCCCACACACAGCGCCCTCCGCCCTGCGTGCTCCCTCTCCCGCGCCGCACCCCCGAGCTCCCGCTCACCCCTGCAGGTGAGCCGGGCCGCTGGGACCCCTGTAGTAGCTGAGCTAGCGCCCCCCACCCCCCTGCCCGCCGCCCACCGGGCACTACCCCCCACTCAAAGTCCTTCTGTTGGGGTCGCTCGTGTACTCCTGAGTCCGCTGCCACGGGCTCTGCTTTCCACAAAGACAGCCTCGGGGTTTGTTTGCTGCTGTGACCCTAGCACAGCCGTCATTCAAGGGCTCACAAAGCACCCACCAAGGATTGAGGGCTCTGCAAAGATAAGAGCTTCTCCATAAACACCGCAGTCATCGCGCTGAGCAAGGACACGGAACCAAGTGTGAGTCACATATTTGCACAGCCTGAAGAGAGTCATCCCAAGAAAGCCAAGCAGCCAAGGGAGACTGGGGTGACCACTCCTGGTCAGTGTCATCTTTGTCGTGCTGTTTTCAATGATCCCAGGAGCCTTGTGGGCCCAGGCACGTGGAGGAGGGCTGGCGTCAGGGGACCTGTGTCCAGAGCAGTATTGACAATGTGCTTGCTCCTTCCAAGTGGACGGAGTGACAACAAGTGACTCAGCCTCAGGAAGGGAGGGAGAGCTTCAGCTGTTTATCCAGCAGGAGCTGTGGGTCTGACCCAAGCCAGCCTCCATCCCCCAGGCGGCTTAAGTCACACGTCTGGGAAGAGCTGGCTGAGGTCAGGAGTTCAGACCGTGACCTTGAAATGGAGCAATGGGCTTTGGGAACGATGGGGCGATGTCCATGAGCTTGACTGCCTTCACAAGCATGACCGCCATTGGCAGACAACAGGAGTGGCCACACTGCCTTCACCTGGTGTCATGGCGGCTTGCCCAGAGACAACATTTGTCATGCAGGATGGGTTCACTTTAAGACCAATGGAAAAGTTATGGGCCAAATGGCATCCGTGAGTTGTCCTCGTCATTGTTTGGGACTAAATGGCTGTGATGTAGGGGCCTGTAAGGATGTTGGGCAAATGACCCATGATGGAGAAACAAGAGGGGAAAAGAGGAAATGCTGTCATTTCTTATAAACATATGGCCTTCCTGCAGCAAACCAGCCAAAGGGCAAACTCCGCTTGGATTTCCCGCCCCTTGGCTGTGAGTTTGGCCATGCGACTTGACTTGACTGATGGGATGTCAGTACACGCGATGTGGTGGAAGGTTTGGAAAGCCCGTGTGCAACTGAGCTTGCCCTCTTGCCCTCTGCCCTCACCAGGACAAGAATGCCCTGGCTCGCCCAGTCTCAGGAGGAGGCGAGGCCTGTGGAGCCTGACCTGCCCGCCGAGCTGAGCCTGGACCAGCTGACGGCCACACACAGGAGGGGTGTGCCTGCCCCGAGTGCCTGCGTGGCTCAGCCTGCCTTTGGACCCTGAGCTTCCCAGCATTGCTGAGCAGAGGGCCAGATTGGACGCATTGCAGGCAAGATGATTTGACTTGGGGAGGTGCTAAGAGGCAGAGTGAGGTATGGGGTTGTTGGCTGGCAGAGCACAGGGATGACACACTCCACAATGGAATAACTAGGATCAATAACTCAAACTGCTGCTCAGGCTTAAAGATAATAGCTCTATTTATTGAACATCTCCTGTTTGCCAGAAACAGTGCTAAGCATTTTCAATGTACTGTTTTGATTTAATCCTCACAATAACACTTCACGGGAATGCTATCAGCACCTCGTCACAGATGAGGAAACTGAGGCTCAGAGGGGTTAAGCCACTGACTAAAGGTCACAGAGCTACTAAATGGAGAAGGAGTTCTAACTCTGCCGACAGGCTGCCTTTAATAGTCCCAAAGCCCAGCACAACTGCCATCTCCTCAGGGTTCTACGCCCCACCCCTCAGGCCACCCCCCTCCCCCACCTTAGAGCGGTGGTCCCACAGACCAACCCCTGGAGACCTCCGCTCCTGCTACCCAGCTGCCCCGTCAGTTTGCTGCATCAGTTCGCCTATATTCCCAGGCCCGGCTCCCCACCTGCTCACCCAGCCTGGCCCTGGTGCTGGGGAGCACAGCGAGCTTTGGCAAAACCCTAAGAGCTCTTCAAGGCTCTAACCACACAAAATACAAAATAAGTTCAAGATAGTTTAAGGCTATCGATAGCCAAAGCCAGAAATAGCAATTCATGGCATCAATCTTTCCAAGCTAGGGTCATCAGAGAACTTAGACCCCCAACACAGAGGGATTTTGATTTATTCAAATGTGTTATGGTCACCTGTGGGGGTGGGAGAGGTGTTGGAGCAGGGCTGGCCAGTGGGTCTAGAAGGAGAGGATTTGCCCAGAAATGCAATTCACCCCAAAGGACCTTTGATCTCCCTACCTGTCTGGGTGCTTCAGAAGATCATCATAGTCTATGCTCACGGCCTTGCACACCTGAGACAGGGCCAGCAGGTCCCGGGGGAAGTTCTCCTTCGGAAAACGCCACCGGTTGGTGGAGCCAACCACCCGACGTTCCAGCTCACTGCTGTGCTGCTTGGCAAACAGAGGAAGAAAATCCTTTTTGTAAACCTCCTCTGACCATCGGGTTTCCCAAATTGTGCAGTAGAAAGTAAGTCAAGTCAAATGTTACAATGCTCGTTAATTTTCAAACGTGGCCGATAGTTCCCATGAGCTATCTTCCCCAGGCAGATACACTTTGGGAGACAGAGGGTTTCCAGCCACAGAATAATCTGGAATTTAGGACCCAGGGCAGGACGTGTCAGAGGCTAAGGTCAGGGAGAGAGCTGGCTTCTTTGCAGGTGGCTCGAAAGAACCCCCAGAGACAGGACTGTGCTTCAAGAAACTATTCCTTCAGTTCTTCTCCCAATGTGGGACTGATTTAGGGAGGTGCCAAACCGACAGGAGCCTGGGTAGCCAGTGTTCCTTTTTACAGAACACGCAATCCACCACTTCATCCCTGTTACAGTGTGAAGGTGGTGCCTGTAGTGCATTGCCATGCTGAACAACCGGCACAGTTCAAGCACCTGGAGCACCCCGAAAGGAAACCCTGCCTCATTAGACCATCATTACCAAATCTCCCCACACCCCAGCTCTGAGACACCATTAAGCTGCTTTCTCTTCTGTGGGTTGGCTATTCTGGATATTTTTTTTTTTTTTTTTTTTTTGCTTTTTGGTATGTGGGTAGCTCCCTGGCTGGGAATCGAACCCAGGCCGCAGTGCTGACAGCGCCAGCGCCGAAGCCTTAAGCCACTACACCATCAGGGAACTCCCAATTCTGGATATTTTATATACATGGAATCGTGCACTGTGTGGGCTTTGATGTCCGGCTGCTTTCACTCAGCACCATGTTTTCAAGGCCCATCCCTGTTGTAGCCGGTGTCAGAATTCCGTTCCCTTTCCTGGCTGAATACTAGGCCACCGAGAGGAAAGACCACTTGGTTCATCCACTCGTGGGCTGGTGGACACTCGGTCTCCTGCCACCTTGTGGCTGCTGTGGGCAGTGCTGCCGTGAGCACGCATGTTCAAGTTTGTGTTGGAACGCCTGTGAACTCTTTTGAGCGCATGCCCAGGAACGGAACAGCCGGGTCACTGGGCAGGGACTTCTGCTTGGACATTTTCTTCCAATGACTTGGGAGCAGCCTGGGTGTAGACCTCAGATGTAGGGGCTCAAAGAAACCTGGCCAGGAAAAGGGCACCATGAGGGACACACAGGCATCGGTACAATTGATGTCAAGCCACGCCAGGCACCAGCAGCGTGGTGGGGAGACCAGGGGCTCTGAAAGGAAGGCTCTGCGTTCCATCTTGTTATTGCCACCCACTAGCAGTGTGACTTTGGGTAAGCCTTTCAACCTCCTGAACGTCCTGGTGCTCATCTGTGAAATGGGAATGATGACAGTGATGGCAGGATGAGGATGATCATGATGATGATGGTGGTGGTGATGTTAAAATGATAAAATAAAGTTTGGGAACTATGCCTCCACACAGTGCCCGGAATACGGTGGGTGGTTGCAAACTGTGACATCTGACTGTAGACAGTCCTGCTGAAGTGTGAGACGTAAACAGCGGGGCGCTCAGACGGCAGGACCCGACACCCTCTTCCCAGCAGTCAGCCAACGAAGCCCGAGGCCCTCGGTGGTCCAGGACCCACCCCTCGCGGAAACCTGGGAGATGCAACCGTGACCCGGTCCTCCGCGCCTGACCCCGGCCTGCCTCCTGGGAAGCCGATGGACTTACCGAGTTCAACATCTGTCCTAAGTGATGGTGATAATTACATGGGGGGCACCGGAGCCGGGGAGGGGATAAATACCTAGAAGACAAAACAGGTAAATTTGAGTTTTTTCAAAACATTTCCTGAGGGTCTGTTCAAAGTATTATGGGGGAGATTGGCCTAAAGAATCTGTTTTGCCACAAACATGAACGATGAGTAAAGCCTTGAGTGTGGGTTATTTATCAAATCAACAGAGTGTCCAGCTTTTTAAAAGCGCACGAGTAGACTGGTCATTCTCTTCTGTTGTGCTGGGAAGGTGACTCAGAGCAAAACAGGAGAGGACCCCATGATTCTTCACCCAGTCCCAAGGGATGGGACCCAAGGGAGGGACCGAAGTAGGCTGATCATCCCAGCCCCCTCTGCCTCCCAGCCTGAAGGCCCCGAAGCCCCTCCCTGCCAGTCTAAGCAGCGCCGGTCCCCAGGGATGGCAAGTATTTTCAGGTGGGTGAAAAGCACCAGCCGGGTGAGCTTGCGGGGGGAGCTTGTCTAACGGAGGTGCTCTCACTGTGCTGGTCTCCAAATTCCAGGGGGAGTGATGGGGGTGGCTCACCTTATGAGGCTGAACGCCCCCAGAGCTCATGACCTCTGGGGCTCACCCTTTGCCTTTATGGGCCCAGGTGCTTCGTCGGGGAGCTTGCCTTTGGTTCCCTCGGGTGGTTGTGGGCACCGTGGCAACGTCAGAGAGGTTCTGAGCACTTCCTGTTCCAGGCACAGTTCCAGTGGGGGGCTGTGGGGGCGGCATCTCCCAGAGACCAGCCACTGGGGGGGCCACACGCGGGGCACCACACACTTCCTCCTCGGCCTCCCTCCCCAGCGGAGCGGTGTCATTCCTGTTTCCTTACAGCTTCTGGGGTAACCTGGAAGATTCTTTCCAAGGGCCTCAGGGAGAATCAGCCCCCAACTCCTCAGGCTTCTCCTGGAAAAGGAGACTGGACCAGGAGGCACTGCACGCGCCGTGTGTGTGAGCGTGTGTGCGTGCACCCATGTTCACACATGTATATCGGAGTCTGTAGGTCCCAACTCAGATGTCTTCGCACAAATGGACACATTCACTCCCTCTAGTTGCTCCTTCTCCTCCACCCCAACTTTTCTCAGCTCCCTGTCCCTAGAATGTGGGTCCCCATTAAACGGTTTGAAATCTATTGTCTTGGACCAGCATGTCTACTAGGGGCAGCTGGGATCCCTCAGGTACCAGCTGAGAGCAGGCCCTTGGGCGCTCTCTAGTGGCCACTCCGGGGAAGCACCCCAGGGTGCCACATGCCCCACTCTCTGCTCCTGAGCAGGACCCCTGCCTGGCCTGGCAGGGTCTACTACTCCCTGTAGGGTCTGAGCGCAGGGATCGGGGCCTTCAGCCCACCCCCAAAGCCCTCCACACAGTTTTCAAGTGGAATGTCCTAGAAAGCAGAGGCTTTGCTAAGAAACCTCAGTGTCCTACCAGGGCGATACTAAAATCTTAAAAGCTCAAGAATTCAACTGACTTGGGAAATCCAAGTTCCTAAGAGACCCAGAGAATCTCAGAGGTTGTAACGCTGACTGCTGGAGGTTGGGGGGAGCCCTGGATTATGGGTCAGGTGCTGGCTTTTTGAGCGGGGCTAGGTCACTTAACCAGCCCTCCGCAGACGTCACAAGGGTGAACGTTTACAAGCGTCTGCAGCTTTATATAAAGTGAGTGGAGGACACGAAGAGGGATGAGGGTGGAGGGGTTGGGCCCACCAGCAGCGGTGGCTGGACCCGGAGGAGGGAGGCTCCCGAGGTGGACCCAGCCTTCCACCTGGGGTCCCTAGCAATCGGGGACAGTTACGGAATTCAGCAGCAGGCGCGTCATCCCTAGTTTAATCTCCGAAGTGGCTTCATTACCCGTCTTGCCCCCCCACCCCGCTATTTCTTTAGTGGGTGACAGACAACGGTGCAGGGCTGGTGCGCACACTGACGACCGCACACTGACCACCGACAGGAGGAGTTGACCGCCTCGGGTCAATAAAGGGAAATAGAGTTTGCCCTTCAAAGTCAGAGACGGTGTAAACACAAAATCCAGGCTAATTCAATACATTCACTTAATTATTTAAGTAGCAAGTCAATAGTTCTCATTAGTTGCTACTTACAAACGCCCGAAGATAACAGATAACGAAGGAGAGGTTATTTAAATCTGCGGACTGAGAAATGAGCCCAGGCAGAAAAGGCTGGCGGGCTAAACCTGATAGGATTTAACAAAGGCGAGAAAAGACTCAACCTTCCCCAGAAAATAAATCACAGTCACACTTCCTGCCAAGATCCAAAGAAAAAAATTTATTTACAATAGAGAATTTTATTTGAAACATGCATTTTTTTTAAACAAATCAGCAAATGCATATCAAGTTTACACTCCTTAAGGCAAGAGTCCCTGTGCAAGCTGTACATGTTCATAGTAAATCCAAAAGCCGCTCACCCTGGGAACTCATGTACAAAGGGCAAGGCCAAGGTCAGCGATGTGTCTTTTATTAGAGAATCAGACAATCTCCCTGATACAGGAACTCCGAGGTCAACTTGCTATGAATTATACTAGGAAAAATGCAAACCAATAGCAAGAAATTCTGATAGTCTCCTTAGTAGGGCATACAATCAGATCAACGTTATTGAGAAAGGAACTACAGTAGTGCATACGAAAAAGTGACAACAGAACCTGTCCATGGAACGGGAAGGACAGCAGTGTGCCGACGGTCATATTGCACGCAACAGTCAAGTCCAAACATTTGGTTCAAAGTTAGCTTTTCCCCATTTTGGCAATCAGTTCATCACAAATCTTGGTGAGTTCTTCTATCTCTTTATTCTGCAAGTGAAGACAAAAAAAGAGGTGGCTGACGTCTCATTTGTTTGAAACCAAGCCAATCAGAATGGTTATTGGATTTTTGGTGGCCTGGGGTCCTCCAGGTGTCTTGGTCCCTCTGAGAAATGACTTGGAGCCAAATAACCTTTATACGAAGTTGGACAATGAACTTCGCGAACTCATCCTAGAAAAAGCGCTGCACACCTCATTGCTGAGTGTCACCACAGCCACCTTCAAAGTTCCCCACCTTGGGAAGCTATGCACTGAGGCCAGCACCTAGTCCACCCATCAAAGCAATTCTGGAATGGCCACCAGAGCTGTCATCTTGCCCCAAATCGGACAATTAAGTTCGTGAACTTGCCACCGTGCGCTTACGTTGGCTGCACTGGACAAACAACTCGGTAAGGTGTCATACCCTTGGGTATGACGACAGCTCTGATGGGCATTCCAGAAAAGGTTCCAAAATGGCTTTGAAGGGTGGACGAGGTGGTGGTATCGGTGCACAGCTTCGCAAGGGGAGGACTTCAAAGGTGACCTTAGTGATAGTTAGCAATGAGGCAGGTAGCACTTTTTCTTGGATGAGTTCGCGAAATTAATTGTCCAACCTCGTGCATCCCAGCTCTAGCTATGTGACGTTGGGCAGGTTACACAACCTCTCTGAGCTTTGGTTTCCTTATCTCTAAAATGTGGATGATAACATCTGTCTCTCTGAGAATTAAATGAAGTCAGAAATGTAAAGTTCCCTATAGCACAGTGACCAGCACCCCATAAAGGCTTAACTAGTATTGGTTCTCTCCCCTCTATTTGCCTTGGAAGGACGTGGTGGACACAAAGGAGGGGCTGTGGTGAGCTCTTGGTGGCTTTTTTGAGAAGTGCCACCAGGAGGGGCTCAGCAATTCTACTTGAAAGGGGATCACTGGCATGACTCAGGGTGCCCAACGAGGTAGTGCTGGGATACAAGGGGTCATGGGGAGAGGTGGGGGCAGACGCAGGCGCTTCGGGTGGTCTTCACGCCTTGCCTGTCTCCTGAAGCCCCATCAAGGGGAACCAACCACGTGTCCATCCCACCCCGACGATCCCACAACACTGGCCATTCTCTGAGAACAGGGACCCGACAGCATGACGCCTCCACCTTGGCGGGTGGGACTTTGCGCTCGGACGGGCCAGATGCTGACTGGACGCTGATCTGGGTCAACAGCCAACCTCGAACGGCCCTCTCTAAGGGGGCGAGATCTTTCCAGTGTCCTGAGGACATTCTGCACCCAGCTTTTCCTCCAGGTCCCCATGGAAGGTGAATCTTAACCACGTGCCTGTCCTCTAAGGCTGTGCTAAGACTCCGCTTGGACATTCAAAACCTCCTAAGACACGCCCCTGCCTGGAGCTGTGTGTCCTGTTTCTGGGCAGCGCTCCACTGAGGCAGTGCCTGGGAAGAACCCTGGGAAGAATCGGGCCCCCTCAGTGGGGGAGACATTCAGTCCTCGCTGCAGGCCAGCCGCCAGCCCCCTGGCCGGGAGACAGCCCCGCCCAGAGCGTCACCTCGGCACCACTTCCCCGCCGGGGTTCAGGGCTCTGAGAGGTTCAATGCTGAGAGGGCTGAGATGCCCGCGGGAGAAATGGAATCGGCACTAACCACTAACCCTGCAACGACTGTCACTGCCACCACCGCTGTCACTGGAGCTGCCACTGGGGCTGCTAACAGCAATGTGTCATCTTCCTGGAGCACCACGGGCCGGCGCCGTGGTCTCACTCCCTCCACGGAAGCCCTGTGTCCCGCCCACTGTTCGGGGCAGCCCGAGGTGCAGAGAGGCGAGGCGTTGGGCTGGTCAGACGCGGGCAGCCCGGCTCCTCTGTAGCTTTGCTATTTATGTATTAAGGATCACGTCTCCTGACTGACAGCTGAGAGGCACTCGCAGGCCCATGGGCTATGGATTCCTGAAGGTTCTCCATGCTCCATCGTGGCACCACCCACCCACCACCAGGTGAACTGCCCCGGCACAGAGCTCAGCTCACGGGGCAGGAGCCTTTACAAAGTCCTGACTAGGCGAAATGCCCAACGACTTCACAGAAGGACCGCCTGGGGAAATCGGGCTTCTGAAACAGAGACTGTCCCCTGCACTTCAAGGCCTTTAGGGAAGAACTCATGTGATTAACTCATTCCTCCCGAGTTTTCTTTTATGACAAAATTACGTTTCCAGATCCATTTGTACCTTTTCTGTTATCCAACACTGTGTGATCCAGAAAACTTAGCATCCCCTTCATTTTGCAGCTGTAATAGTCTGACCAGTCCAGGTGCCTTGAAAACATCCATCCTGCTTTGCGGTTTACCTCTATTTACCTAAACTGCACCACGATGCAGTTCAAACACCATTAAATCTTGATAGAAACAACCTCAAATAACCACACTGATGTATTTCTCAGCTAGAAACATCAGACACACAGCTGCCTTCCTACCCAAAATGAGTGGGAAATGTGATCTTTACTTTAAAAAAAAAAATTCCACTTTTCAAGAGTCACCGAACACGCTATCGTGGAGTACCGACATTCAAGCACCCCTCAACAGCACAGCCGCAGCGATGCTCAGTGAGTACTGCCTGAGTGGGCACGTGCGGGCATTTTCACGGTTCTGACCGCATCGCTCGTCTCCATGGTTACCGCTGAGCGCAACAGCCAGAGCCCGGCCGACAGGCGGCTGGCTGAACAGGCATCGCACAGTCCAGCCTCCTTCCTCCTTGTGTAAGAATAAATTTCCTACCATTGAACTTCGCAGGGGCCACGTGTCTTTTTCACCCCGAGAGGAAAAGGTAAAGAACGCAAATGGCCCCGTAACGCGAATGTCTAGCTGTTTGCATTCTGGACGACCAGGCGCATACCATGGGACAGTCAACTGGAGGCTGGGCTGCAATCAGACTCAGACCTCAGTGGAATTCATCCAATTACCATGAGCCATAGCATTCTCAGGGCTAGAAGGAACTTTCTAGACCTTCTGGTTTAATCCTTCAACATTACAAACCTAGCAACTGAGGTGAAGGGCGAGGCTTGCCCAGGGCTCTCTCCTGGCATCGCAGAGATGAAATGAGGGGTACTCCCCCCGTCTGCAGTAGTATTGCTGGGCTCTGATACCTGTGGGGACCCCAGCCAGCCAGGTGTGGGCATGAGAGGGGTCCTGAGGCAGCTGGCTGCTTCTGGATTAGCAGAGGCCATTGGGGAGACACGCTGGACTCCCGACGCCACTTGCCTACAAAGGGTGCCTCAACACTACCCAACAAGGCTCCAGGGCATCAGAAGTGCAGCCGGCCCAGGCCCCGAGCTCTCTGATGCCCATGCTGGGGAGTCCTAAGGCTCAGCACGTCAACCAGCATCGGGCAACACACCCAGGGAGGGGCCTGCCTGGTACCTGCTCACCCAGACTCAGATCCATGGGGAACTCCTGGGCACGAGGGGCTTGTCATCTGGATACCCAGGCAGACGGTGTATACAGCTGAGCGAGCACGAGACTGGAAATCAGAAAACCTGGGGACAAGCCGAGGGGCTGCAGGAGGCCCCAGCCATCGAAATCAGAGGACACGGCCCATGCTCTGCATCAGGCAGATGTCTTGGCGTCTGCCGGCCGTCCTGGCAGGTACCGTGCACTCACCAGGAAGCACCCTGGACGCGCCGGGTGAAGTACGTGCCTGGCACACTCTAGGTGCCTAACGAACGCTTGACAAATACACGAATTGGACGAGGAATGAAAGAGGGCAAGCAGGCAGCTGTTTCGGCAGGAAGGAGAGCAAAGCCAGGCCCAGGCGGCATGGCCTCGTGACGGGCGAGCCGCTGTCGCGCAGGCTCCGTCCGGGAAGCCACCACACAAGCCCAGCCTCGGTTTACACCTGCAGCTCTGGCCAGCCCTGCCCCCGGGCCTGGTACCTTCTGCTCCAGCGTCCTCTCCAGCGCGTCCACTCGCAGCTGCTCCTTCCGCAGGCTGGCCTGGTAGGCAGCCTGCTCCTGCTGGGCCTTGCCCCGGACCTGCGCGATCTCGGCATTGGCCCTGCGGGAAGGCGGTGAGCAGGAGTCAGAAATGACCGCCCTTCCCTGTGGACGCCTCCCGCCTTCCTCTCCCGACTTTGGGCAGGGGGCACCATCTGGCTTCAGCTCCCACCAATGAAGAAGGCCCAGCACAGGGGCCCAAGAGCCCCCCAGCCCGAACCCCCATTCTCATGATGCTGAGGTGCTTGGACTGGGTGCCCCAGAAATGAACACACGCATCCTTCACTCCTTAAGATGCAGGCTGAGTGTGCACGCGTCACCAATGACAGGCAATGGTCCTGAAAACACGATCTGCCCTTCCAGGCCCATGTCAGGGTGCCACAGACGCCCCCAGCCCGCCTGGGGGGCAGCCCCGGCCGCGTCACCTGTCCAGCTTCTCCTCCGCGTGCACTTTCAGGGCCTGGTACCGCTGCTCCTCCCTCTTCACCCGGGACAGGTACTCCTGCGCGCACTTCTTCAGCACCTCTTCATTCTGACGTGACAGAGGACAGGGGTTGGGCCCACAGAGGACATGCCGAGGAGTGCTGGGAACCCCAGAAACTCTCCGACAAAGGCGTAGCCCCCGACGGCCTCGCCTGACTCCTGGAAGCCTGTCCCCATGTGGCCCCCCCATCCCCCACGAGCACAAGCACACCTTGCGGAAGCCCTCCAGGACCTCTTTCATCTTCTCGTATCTCCTGAACAGGTCGGCCAGAGACTTCTCCACGGAGTTCAGATCGGCCAGGGCCTGCTCCTTCTCCAGGACCAGCTGCTGGACCGTTTGGTGGGAGACCGACTTCTCCCTCTGCTCATCCTCTGGCGGGAGACATGGGCACAAAACCATGGAGCCCATGGAGCCTGGCTTCACCTCAGCCTAACCGGAAGGCACCGCAGCCACAGGGGTGACCCTCCACCCCGAGCCCACCTCGATGGCCTCTAAGGGAACCAACCCTACGGCCCCTGCATCGCAGACCAAGGCCTGTGCAATAGTAGACGGGACGGACGTCAGCCCTCGTTCTGTGACCTGACCTTACAAATCTACGCTGGAGACCCCAGCGAGTCTATCTGGTTGTGGACAGCAAACAGACAGCTTCACAGGTGGGAGAAGAAGACATGGCTACTGAATTTCGTGCTGGGCAAGATTAAAAGGCCCTGCAGTCAAAGCCGTGAGGGGCCGGCCTTCGTAAGTGCTATCAAGGCAAAGAGATGGTCGTTGGAGAAGAAAAAGGTTTCTTTATCCGTAAAACATTCCACGAACCCAAGGCCCACAAAACCATCGCTCCTGAAATTCTGCTTCGCACAGAAATGGGTCTTTTCTTTGATAGAGCCGGTGTCTCGATGCTGAGAAAAACGGAGCGATTTCTGCTAAGGTGAGCTCTTGTTACGCACAAAAGAATTCAATTCCGGCCCGGTTCAGAGAGGCAGAGCCCAGCGAAAGGGACTGCTCTGTCCTCAACACACCTCTCTGGGCCATCACAAGCTAAGAGTCAGCCCAAGCATCCTGAAAACTACCTCATATTTACGGGAGAGGCCTTTCCGAACCACACCGCAGACCCCAGCCCCTCGCTGCATGGCGCTCTCTTTTGTGTCCAGCTGGGTGAGGAGGCATTTGTTGTGATGTCTGGGACCTTGGTGACAGCAGAGTAAGGAGCAGAGAAGCCCCCGCACAGAGCTCTGCAGACCCGTCCCTCTGTCAGCCGCAGGTCCCCGGGAGGGGGCCGCCCTAGGAGGGACCCAATCTGGAAATGACAACAGCCATCGTACAGCTGTGCTGTTCACTGAACGCTGCCAAGCCAGCACCCAGCAGCCAGAGTGAGCTCCCGGAAGCCCAAATCAGGTCCCCTCACTCGTGCCCAGAGCCCCCCAGCGGCCTCCCCCTGCCCTGGGAATAAAACACCTTCCCCACCCGCTCGCCTCTGCCCTCCCTGCACCAGCCGCAATGGTCTCCACACCTGGGGCTCAGTGCTGCTGCGCCCTCTGCCGGGAACACGGGCCCCAGGGCTTCCACGGCCCCCAGGTCACCACCTTCCCTGAGCACCTGCAGGGAACACCTCCTCTCCACTCCCTAGTCCTTCACTCTCTTCCCAGCAGGGGCCACACCCTGTCAGAGGTGCACGTGTGTGTGCATGTGTGTAAGTGTGTGCACGTGTGTATACACGTGTGTGCGTGCACGTGTGTATGTGCATGCACGTGTGTATGTGCGTACACATGTGTAAGTGCATGCATATGCGTACACGTGTGTATGTGCAGGCACGTGTGCATGTGAGTGCATGTGTGTGCACATGTGTACGTGTGTGCGTGTGTGTATGTGCATGCATGTGTACACACATGTGCACATCTGTTGGCGGCCCATCTCCCCCAGGTCACACGCTCCACAAGGGCAAGGTACGAGTTGGTTCTGTCCACCGCTTGGTCACAGGGCCTAGGATAGTGCCTGATGCACAGGACACCTAAGCATATGTGAGCAATGATGAACAAGTGGCACCTCGCAGAAGGTGAACGGGGTTTGAGAAGCTGTCACTCATCCATTGAGGAAGTAACAGAGCACAACCCAAAGCCAATGCCGTGCTCATGACCACACCTCTGACTAACAGACCAAGGAGGAGGCAGACCCTCAAATGTGGGGAGAGGCTGCTGGGGGTTCCTTCCCCTGACACGTGGGCTTCTCACTGTGTCCTGCAGTCAGGTACGTCCGGTGTGGGGCGCGGAGGGAACAGGGTAGAACAGGGGCCACTTCCTGGTTTCAGCTCCAGCCCTGAAATCAACTTGCTCAAAAGTCCTGACTCTCGGGGTTCCAGGATCGCTTGTCCAAAGTAAGATGTCTTCGCATGTGAGCGTGCAACCAAATCAGCGGAGGTTTGTTCAAACACCGACAGCTACACCCTGGTAGTAGGTCCCGATTTGGTAGGTCTGGGGTGGGGTTCCCCAGTGATACCCAGGCAGCTGGTCCAGGGACCATGCCTGGAGAACCACGGGCCCAGGAGCTGCCTGCTATTCCCCCAACTCTGCCTCTCGGAGCTCCTGCCACCGGGACAAGAGGTGAAGGACCCAGCGCCAGAGCCTGAGTGCCCAGCTCTGCCATGGCTCTGGTGATTCCCCACCGCAGTGGGTCTCAGCTCCCTCACCCGAAACACAGCATCACAGTCTTTATCTCATCGCCTTTGGGGGAAGATTAAACAAAAACATGTACATAAAGCCTCTCGCACTCGTACACAGTAAGGACCCAGCTCAGTGACGCGACACCCACAGCGTCACTGCCACCATGGAACTGGCGTGATGTCACGTCGCAGTGACCCACGACAGGGGAGCTTAACACACAACGGAGACAGAACCGCCAGCCATCTGCTTGCTGTCTAGATTCCTAAAAGAAGGGACGTTTCAATGTTTTGCCAGGAAACACATGCTTTTCATTCTCTGAATTTTCGCTGCTTGCTCAGCTCTCTGCACGCTGCCCAGCGCTCATTCCGGCCTGGTTTGAGGTCGTGCATACATTTCACTTGGCTTGTACACGAGTCATTTATCAAACGGGGCCCATCAGATTTCCCGGGTCTGAGACTCGGTCTGCCTCAGGTTTTCTCCCCATGTCGTCCTGTAAAAAATGTAATTTCCCAGCTCCCAGGAGACTGAGGAGGCGAGGGTGCTTCACACACACTTTTTGTAAACTACAAATGCAGTTCGGCTCTTCCAATCAGGAAATTAGCCCCAAACCCAAGATGCTCCAGACTCAATAACAAAACGATCTCCCTGGAGATTTTCTGGCTTTCCCAGGCAAAACATTATTAAACCGTGTGGGGATGCAGCCAATACACAAAAGCAAAAGTAACAAAACCAGAAAAGCAAACAAACAAACCAACAAGGGTCGCAATGGGCAGGTGTCAAATCAGGTGAAAAGCATTTACTTACCAGGCTTGCCTGTTTGTTTTGCAAGCAAAGGGCAAGAAGCAACAGAAAATGGAAGCAAAACAGATCATCAGGGCAGTTGTTATTAGGAAAGCAAATAATAATAATAATAAAATAAAGAAAAAAAGAATAACAATAATCAACTGCAACAACCCGCAATGCAGAAAGCACAGAAGTCTCTTTCTATTCTGAATTCTAAATGTTCAGTATTTGAACTTCAAACATTCTCTTTATGAACACGTGATGAGAAGGGACACGGGTGGTGGAACCGATGTCACACTGGTGACGGTTAAACCAAACCTAGTTTTAGCTTCAAAACGCTATTGCAGTCACGCTGGCTGAGCTGCCGAGCCCTCTGGGCCTGCGCTCCCCCCGGCACAAGCAATGCCGGTCAGGTGAGCGAAAACAGGAAGAAAATTGTGGACCTCAGATGAGACCTACGGGGTGTTTCTCCCACACATGGAGACTCACGACCCACCCGGAGAGAAGGCACATCCGCCCATGACCACACCGAGTCCCAGCCGTGCCCCAGCCCTCAGTCACCGGTCTCCGACAAGGCACGAGGTGGCCCTGCACCATGACCTGCAGTAGCGATGGATGGAGAGTGGGCAGAGATGGGCCCCTTTCTGAGAAGAATGGCCCTGGAAAAGTGGATGACGGAGGGGACAGGGATGAGTGAGGATGGGGAACGAGGAATGGACACACGGTGCGACGTCACCCTGAGTGACATTGCTGCTCCCTGCCAGGGACACTGGAGGAGGGGTGTCCCATGGAGCCACAAACACCCTAAAACGAAAATGCTCCAAAGGGGTGAGTTCACAGCTCTTGAAGGGAGGGACCCCCCGGGCAAATGCCAACCCTCCCGGGCAGGGGGAGCAGAGAGAGGGGTGCTGGGGGGAATAGGGGCGGGCGTGTGCAGCCATAGTCCCTGGAGTCAGGGTTCCACCCACTCCTTGGATTGTCTAGAACTGAAACTGCTGTTCTAACCATTCTCACCAACTAATACGCTGCAAGGCAGGGACCAGAGCTGAATAATCTTTCTGTCACCTCAAGGACAGGCCCCTAAAAGCAACCAGAGAGACTCTTAGCTCTCTCGGTTTGCGAGAGGAGATGTCGCCAGCCCAGCACCTTAGAGACGGCTCTGGGCAGCCCTCCTGCAGCGGCAAAGGTTCCCTGCCTTCTCCCCACATGTCACCACTGGCCCAACCGTCATCACCAAGAGCAGAAATAAAAATATGGGACACTGGGGCAGAGGAGGACGTTTTTAGAGGAGCCACTATAGGTCTGAGTGGTGCTTGCACGTCCCAAGACCCCAGGAGGCCAGAGGGCTGTGCTCAGTCTCCCAAACACCATGTACTGAAGACATAAGTCCTTCGTCCCGGCCACTGCCACCAGCAGCTCCAATTCCACGTGTTCTGTTTTTCCCTCGTCCATATGTATGCATAAATTCCAATACCAATTTAATAAAGGGGTCTCCTGTGACAGAAAGCAGACACCATGGGTACCCGCCCCCCGAGCGCTGGGAGAAATGGCCTTTATTGTAGTTAAGTCAAAATTAAGGGTCCTTAGAATGGAGCATTCAACTGTCGGCCTCTTCGCCGTTCCCAAGAGCACTTGCGTTATACGCGTGCCGGGACAAGCGGGACGTGTGGTACGCCACGCATCCGCCATTTGAGAGAGACAGGTCGTCTGCTAGCACAGTGTTAAACTTGGACACAAAAACTGGTTTGCAGAGATCTGGGGTTTGTGCTCCAGACGTCCTTAGGAATAAAAGATTTTTTAAAAACTGGTATCATGGACCTAAGCAAATTAGTAGATAACTAAATAAATAGATACATAAAATAGCTGTCCCCAGAGTCATAGCATCATTTTTGAATCATCACTAGTGTAAAAATTTGAGATTGGAAATTCCACAAGACCTTTTCATTGAAAAAAAAGACCCCGGTGGGGATGACTCAGAACCCGAGGCTGCCTGATTGCAGGCCCAGGTCCTCGGGACTGGCTGCCAGGAGGCTGTGTTAAGATGGACTCTGAGGCAGCACTGTGATCCGCTAACAGGGTCGGCCACATCACTGGAGGAAGCAGGGCACGGGTGGCTGGACTGTCACATGCTCTACCCTTGCCTTAGACCCTGTCTAAAGGCTGAGTGGGGTATTTTGTCACTTGAGTCTAAACTGCTTTAGGGTTTAGGGATTGGATCCCTATCCTCTCCCATGAGCAAACATCCCAGGAACCAACCCAAATCTCTTTCCCCAGGAGGTAGGGAGTCATTGCTGGGTCACATGATGGCCAGCGAGGGGACCGCCATGGTGTCCCCAGGCATGAGTAATGCCGAGGGACATCCCAGCAGGTACTTCCGGGTGGCCCCCAGGGGCAAAGCCACGTCCTGGGGGGTTTGTATCCCTTCCTGAAAGACCCCATTCTAAAAGGAGTCACAGTCTCTACCTTTTCCGCCCTCCCCACAGCTGAGCGGCCTCAGGGCAGGCTGAGCCCCAGCCAGGCAGGACACCCACCTATCATCTGAGCGATGGTCTTCTCATACTCGGCCACGATCTTCCTGCAAGAGAAGTGAAAACATGTTGGCACTATGACAACAGAACGGTCTTTAATGACACACATGGCCCCCATGCCGGACATCAGCAGCCTGACCAACGCACGAGTCTCATTTGTCATGGCTGGCTGCCACTCCTAGGGCTACATCCAACCTCGGTCTTCTTGCACACCCCAAGGGTTCATTTCCGTAGTCATGGCTCTGAACGCCTCATTCCCTGTGCAAAACCTTCCATGTCTCCCCACTGTAAGGCCCAACCAACCTCCATCCTGACGATCGAAGCCTTCCGCAGCCTGGGCCCGTCTCCCTCATCAATCTTACCTCCTTCCCCACCGCCGTAAGAACACAGTGGTTCAGTGAGAACAAATGATTTCTGGTTTGCTCTGGGCTTTCTCACCTCCATGCCCTTGCCTGTGTTGTTCACTTCCCCTATTTCCAACTCTCATAGTCTATCTGCGTCTCAAGGTCCAACTTAAATATTATCTCCTCCAGGAAGCCTTCCCTGATTTTCCCTTGGAACTCCAGTACATTCTGTCTGAATCTTCTTCCAAAACATCTCAATCCATCTGGCATCACAGTATACAAATGGAAGGCCCTCAAGGCCCCCAGCCACGTTTAGGGCACCTGCCTTTGGTGGAGGGGCGGCAGGGAGAGGAAAGAGTAACACTGCTTGGGTGGCCTCCGTAAACAGTAGCTGCACAAAAGCATTAAGATCCCCTGCTCGTAAGAACGGCCTCACTGCCACCCCCAGGTGGAAGGACCCAGGAGTGAAGAAGCCCTTCCTCCCAAGTCAACCTTCTGGAAGGAACTTCTCGAAAAAGCCTTGCGGGTTTCACCTCCGTTATTCAATAGCTCCACAGGAGAGCCAAGAGCTCGATCCCACTGCTCTGATGACAGCTGACCCCACCTCTCCTAGCTGTGTGACGCAGACAGGTGGTCACAGACGCTGGGGGCTCAGCATTCTCCCCAGTACAGTGAAATGACCCTAGACCCTGACTTTCAGGGCTGTGGGGAAAATTAAAGGAAGTTACAAGGGAGTTACTAGTAAAGGAAGTTACTAAAAGCAGAGCACATTCTGCGAAGTGTCAAGGCCTCGCAGCTGCTTGGTGTCTGTCCCTGGATTGTCAACGACGGCCCCCAGATCAGGGCCTCAGTCCAGAGCAGACCCACAACAAGAAAGGTGACCATGACATGAGCTCCTCTGGGTTCCTTCTGAATCCCAACCGGAAGCACTTTGTGTTTCCTGTGATTGAACAATGCCCCCTTGTATCCCAGAACCAGAAAACGGTGAGGTGGACCTTTGCCATCTAAACCCATCACCACTGAGGACAGAGGCTAGACCCCAGCAGGGAAGGGCCGAGTCCTCTCAGAAGTGCTGGGCGACCAGGGGCCTCAGGCTGCTTCAGCTGTGCCGTGTTCTCATCTTATCCTTACAATGACCCCCAGAGGCCGTGCCCTCATTGTCCCCAGAATTGCGGATGGAGATATTGCATCACAGGGTCACTCAGGAACCTCTCTGGGATCCCAGGGCTAGGACTGGAGTCCAGACCTGAGGCTTGGGAGCCTTTGCTCACAGTCCTTATGCTCCACTGCCTGGATGGAGGTTCTGGGACTTACCCGCCTTTTACAGATGATGACAATAACAAGGCCAATTAGCAGGCCCAGAGGCAGCTAGGAAGCAGAGGCTGATTGTCACCCAGCCTGGCTCCAGAGGGTGACAGGGCCAACATCTGGGCCATCAAACACCAGCACAGCTGTACCAGCTGGTGACATGTGAAATTCTACCACACTAGTTAGTAAGCAGCACCCCCTGGAGCCCCCCCAGGTCCACGGGAGGCAGAGGGATCAGAGAACTTCCAGCCTTCCATGTGTGCCCTGCTTCATTTTCGGTGCAGACTGAAGACCAAAGCGACCCCAGTCCCTCCCCCACCCCCTCAGCTAAATAAATAAACAGAGAGGGATTCAACAATCATGCAGCTAGAGGGCCTCAGTGTGAATGTGAAATAGCACACTAAGATGAACTTCCAGGAGTGATCACGAAGAGCATCAGCAGAAAGGAACTCACAGGAGGGTTTTCTGGAAGATACTACTCGACCCAGAAAACAGGGGATGTGATGATAGAAATAGTTTGCTTGTGATTCAAAATGGTGACCAGGAATGCAATTGATTTTGACAACACGCTAACCCCTGCCACTGCAGTTAAGTGCACGATAAATGTATTAACTCTTCAACCATTAAACAATAAAATCCATCCACACCTTTACTCCCCAACTCTGAGACTTAAACAGGAAGCCTATTATTTTCGTCATAGTGCCAGGCCTTCTGCCTTGTTAAAGTGATTGTGCCCTAACCCACGTCTTCTCTTGCAGTTGAAAAACCTGGGCCAATTCAGCTTGTGCTGCAGAAAGGCAGGGGTGTGAAAAAAATGAACTGTGCCCCCCTGAACCCCCAAAAGCATGTCTCAGACCCAGTAGCAGCCAGAACCCGGACGACAAGGTGGGGGCGGAAGTTGCTTTAAAAATGCCATTTTAGGGAGTTCCCTGATGGTGTAGTGGCTTAAGGCTTTGGCGCTGGCGCTGTCAGTGCTGCGGCCTGGGTTCGATTCCCAGTTAGGGAGCTACCCACATACCAAAAAGAAAAAAAAAAAAAGCCATTTTAATATAGCTTTAAAAAGCACATCCCAAGGGTAAGTTCTGACCCGAAAGACGGTTTCTTACAGTTTCTAAGATGATGATAAATAAAGGAAATAAGGGGCATCAGAAGTGAGAATGAGGGAGACAGGTTGCAGGGTACAGGAGAAAATTTGGACTTAACCTCTCTGAACCTTCTGCTCAAAGCAAGCGGGCAGTCGCCTGAGGGCCAGGGACCGAGAGAAAAACAGAGACCGTGTGTCTCAGGCCAGAAGCACAGTGCATATTAAAACTTCTGTCACCAATGCAGCAAATGAAAATAAATCACTCAAGTGAAATTCGGGAGACCAGCTAACTGTTTACCACTGAGACTGGTGAGATGAATTACGTTGTAACCACGGAGGGACGATAAGCAATAGTTGAGGGACGAGGCGGAGGTGCATAAAAACCTGACTGTGCTGAGTTGAAAAGAGGCCACGAGAATGGGTGCTTCCACGCTGCACTTTTATAAAAGGGGCCCGTGGGACCAGGCACACACCCGGCATCACACAGGGACACTTCTTGGAAGGGTTCACCAGAAACGGCGCACAGCGGTCACCGAGGACGGTGGCACCGGAGGCCGAGCGGGAAGGAGACATGCTTTTCACTGTGTTATTGGCTGCATTCTTTACCTCGTGCACAGGACTTCTCAAGCAGAGTAAGATACTAGAAACACTGGGGACCCCATGAGGCTTGGCCACGAAGAACTGATCAACACGAGACACCGTCCACGGGCCAGTGCAGCTGCTGCCACACCCCTGGCACTGGAAGCCCGAGCACCACGACTGACCTCATCTCCATCACTTCCCGCCTGCTTTCTTCATACTTCTCTTTCCACTCTGAGACTTCTCTCTCCTTGGCTATGATCTGGTGTCAGGGACAAGAAGAGAAAGGTTAGCCCCGGCTGAGTGAATTCGGGTCTGAGCCATGCGCGGACCGAGGCGACTTGGTGTGGAATGAAAGCTTCCTGCACCAAACAATGACTTGGGTTGCCCCAAGCACGAGGCAGAAATAAGCCAGAAATGAGACGTTCACAGCGCGGAGGTGTGTGCTTTGTGTTATAAATCAGACGAGGTCATAAAGGCTCATTAAACAATGAACTCCAGGAAGGTCAAACCCCCCGGGACTTGCCACCCACCTCTGCCTGCAGCGGTCAGAGGAGAAAGTCTATCCAGTGACAGTGGGTGCATGTATTTATTTATCCGTGGCAGCAGGCACGGCGTTTCCCGGGTGCCCGGAGCCGACCCTCCCGCCACGACCCCCCTCCCGTCGTGACCCCCACCAGCCCAGCACCTCCGCCCGGGCGATCTGCAGGGCCGAGTCCAGGTCGGGCTGCTGGAACAGAAGGCCCGCGGGCTTCTCCACCTCGGCGGCCCCGATGCGGGAGTACAGGGCTGTTTTGGAGATGGAGACATCTGGCGGGTGAGCGCCTTCTCTCTGTGCAACGGTTTTAAATTAAAAAAAAAAGTTACCGTCAGTCACACAACAAAAAGGAATGCATTCATCCTCTCATGAATGGGCCGGTTGTATGGTTTTGAAACAGAGACCGTCCAAAGTAGGAGAAAATGCTCAGACTGAGGAATGGGGGTGGGGTGGATACAATCTATGGAAATCGATCATTTCGCACCTGGACAGGCAGACAAAGGGGCTAATGGTGGAGGTCTCCCAGCTCCCAGCCCTTGGAGTCGAGCGTGTCTGGTGCCTGCTTATCACTGCCATTTATCAGCCGCTCAGGCCTTTCGGCACAGCGTGTAAGAACCAAGGTCATAAGAGCCAAGGCCATTCTCCAGCAGGCTCCACTTCCCGAATAAAAACCTGATGTAAGCGACGTTGAATCCCAGCCTGCGTTTGCCTGGCTTTGAGAAATGGCCGGTCCGATCGTTTTTGTAAGACTGTCAACCTTTCAATTTCTTTAGTTGCATTTGAAAAAATGTGATTCACAAAGCTCGAGGCCTACCAAGGTTGTCACCAATGTCACCTCCCACAACCTAGTGTCTGGATGCCTAAAGGTAAGCGTTACATTGGAGTTACGTCACCTTCAGTCTGTTGTGTCAATGGCAAAACTGAACACTGGGTCAATGGCCATGTCCACATTTGCTCATCGGACCCTCAACAAATGCAGTGACTCCCCGCACCCCAGGCATGACACTGGTTTGACAGCAGACAACAGTCACTGGCCTCCTGGGAGGCAGGAGAGGTCGGTGGTACCTCATTTCCCCTTTGCACAAAATGCTCAGCAATTTCCAACACACTTGAAATGCGGTGTTAGGAGTATCGTCAGCCAGTGCAGGCAGGGGTGTCAGTCTAGCTCTACTGCAGCAGCAACGCCAAGCCAATCACACTCTCAGTCCTATTCATTAGCCTCCTGGTGGTGTCGTGGTTGCGCAGGGCTACCTCCACCCTGGTCACTAGGGATGAGAAGTAACGGTAGACTAACAGGCGCAGTGCGACTGCTTCTTCCTTGGGAAATTTATGAGAAGAAACTGGGCAGTGAACAGAACACCAAGGTGTGGTAGAGAGAGAGATCGGGAAAAGAATGGTGAGGACTCACCTTGTAAATGACAGCAAAGACTAAAAACCCAACAGTCACTGGGAAGGGGGTGGCACCTGAACGTGGGTGAGCAGACTCTCTGTCTTCTGTCACAAGAACAGGCCTACTTCTCCTACCACACGTAGTACCAGGGAAAATGAACTCGAGACAGCGTAGAAACTCAGGCGGTGGTTTAATGGATAGGACTGGAGATTCCCGAGTTAGGACCCGTTAGTTGCACACATGCACGAGGAACTTCCAGTGGTCCTAGAAGTGAGTTGACTTCTCTGCCCCTGCCTGACATTGAGTATTTGGTCTGATGTGGGACTCGAATGACAACTGCTGGTCAGAAATGGAAGCATGTGGCCTTCGGTCACCCAGATGCTAGGGATGCACTCACGCTAGGGATGCACTCACACGTCAAATGGGATGCCAATGATCTTTTTAGCCTCGGGTCCTGAAGAAGCCTGGGTTCCAGGATGTCTGAACACAAGTTAATAGCCCTCAGGCACAAGCAGGTTGACCTCTCAGAAGAAAGATGCCACCAGACCCCAGGGACAGAGCTTCTGCCACATGTGGGTTAAACTCTGCAGTGTGAAAGGTCTTCAAGGTTCTATTTGTCATATGGGGAATGTCTCAGGAAGTAAACAGAAAACAGTACCTATACTTACAGAGAAAGTTCATAAACACAAAATTCTGAAGAGGATTATAAGGAAAACGGTTCCTATCCCTTGTTCAGTGAAATCATGTATTCTTTGGGGAAAAAAAAATTAGAATAATAGAATTTCAAAATGGAAAGAACACGAGATTCCATCTAACTCATCCTGCTTTTTCTGAAGATGAAAAAAAACTGAGGATCTGAGAGCTCTGGCAGAGGTTTCCTGGGCTGAGAGATTAAATTCTGACCCAAAATGAGCCAGGCTCTCTGAAGTACAAGAGAACACGAATGAAAACTTCCTTTACCACACTGGGCAGAAACTACGTATGACCAACGCACGCAGTCACAATCTTTAAGCTGCCCAAAGTCCTTTGTAAAACACGGGAATGAAAAATGAATAAAATAATGAGCTTTCTAAGTAAACACAAAAGGTTGCTACCATCTATTCATAGTGGTTCAAATATCACTTGTCATCCTGGCCACCTGGTGTTTTCCATAAAGGGACAGATGATTGTCATTTGAATTACTACCCGAGCATCTGCATGTTAATGACATTCAAGGTACACACCCTGGTTTTCTCTAACAACTAAGAACTGTTTTTAACTGCAGTTAATAATTTGTCTCTTGCTGATATTTTAAGATGAGGTTTAGATAAAGCGTTGTTTCTCTCACATCATTCTCCACTTGCTACTTTAGAGATGCCCCAGAGCCACTAGAATCGCAAATTACCATGAGACATGGCCACCGTTCAGACACTATGAGCCTTTCAAACCACCTTCCAACCCCTCAATCTATGCCCTTGAATCTTGGTCCCTGTGAGGACCCCTGGGACACTGTCATGGGTTGGTGGGGGCAGGTCCAGATCTGCAGACAGACCTCAGGCCTGTGGTCCTTCTGGCCTTGCAGACAGGGGCTGGAGGCCCTGTCACTCCTCTGGGCTCACATCCTGCTAGGGGTCAACTCCCTTCTTTCTGTCCAGCCTCAGAGAAAGCTGCCACTGCTGGGAGCAAGGCAGGATCTCTGTCCCCAAGAACCCAGGCGAAGAGCAGTGTGCGAGGACCCCACAAGAGTGGGGACCAGGAGCTGAGATCGGGTGGGGAGGCCACGGCAAGATGAGTCAAGATTGTGGAGCGTGGACACAGGCTAGGCGCTTGGGGGGTATCCAGGCCACAGGGCACCAGGCTGAGCAGGAGGACAGCCCCACCCCAGTGCTGCCTCATCCAAATGTGACAGCGGGCAGTCATGAAGCTCAGGGTGGCACTCCCACACGAGGCACCAAGGCCATTCCTTCCCACCGAGTCAAGACAAGGCCTTGATGCTTTTCAACAAAGGCTGTAGGCAAGGACGGCACATTCTCAAAACTGGCAGATAAGCTGACGCCCACATGCCAGCCCTCTGTCACTGGGGTTCAGCCTGTGCTTGCATCTCTCAGGCATCGTGTCCTTAACCGTTCCGGACACCACGTGGGACAAGGAGCCTATGATGTCAGGCTGCTTGCGCATCAGCAAGACAAGTCGCCCCAGGCCTAACTCCCCACCGAGGTGAAATCCAGGCATGTGCCTGGCTCACTCAGGCCTCCTGGAGGAATTGCAGTAAGAATCAACACCGTTTCCCCCGCAATGGGGTCTGTTTCTAGGACTTCCTCCAGTCCCGAAGCTATAGCCATTTGTATGTCCCTTGTTCCTACGTTGCCCAGACATGTCCTCCATTCTTTACACTGGTCCCCATCATCCAAAGGGGTCCAAAAGGGCTCAGGGAATCACACTTATTAAATCCATGCTCCGTGCATCCTGCACCCTTTAGAGAGCCGTACAAATGGGACGTTTCGGTTCTCTCTGTCTCCTGGTTCAGTGTCAAATTCGGGGCTGCCAGTTAGCAACCCTGGTCAGGTTTATCCCCAGGGGGACACAACAGGACTCAGTGTGGGCAGAAGCGTGTAGAGGGAAAGCAGGAAGGAGCTACCCCAGACCCCCAGGAACTTTCCTCATTTCCAATGTCTTTTTTTTTGTCTGCAGCCTCTCAAAGGTCTGGACTGGCTCTCGGTCTAAAGGGACATGTAAGCCGAACCTGCTCGAAGGAGCAACCAGAAGTCACCTCACCACATTTCACAGGGCTTCTCGTCCCCGCCGTGAGACTTCTTTCCTTCCCAGTGGCCTCCCTTTCGGGTTAGGCCACACTGCCGGAAAGCCTGGGCTGTGTCACCTGCAGCTGAACTAGACGGGCGCTGGACACAGAGCTGCTGTCTCCTCGTCCCACATGCCAGCAGCTCCCCGCGGGACCACGTAGGGGGCCATGGTGACGGGACCACCCCGGGGCGCACCCACTGCAGGAAGGAGCATGCAGGGTGTTTTCCGGGGGCTGAGGTCAGGAGATAATTCGCTTCTCACAGGAGGGGTCCAAGTTGAAGGGCAGAGGGCAATGGTTCTCACCGAATGCTTCCTTTAGCACGCCCTCCTGCAGTGCCCGGAGGTAGCGGGCCTGCCTCTCCCGCCCACACGCAGGAGGTTCGCACGACAATGTTTTCTAAATCAGGATCAGGACACCGGTCTGAGAGGAGGCTCTGACTGGCAGGAAGCTGGCTGGCGCCCGTATCTGCCGCCCTCGTAGAGGAAGGTGGCGGGGGACCAGGCATTTCAAACACTTTTACGAGGCCTGTCCACGTACAATGAGAAGTGGAGGCATTTCTGGCCGGCTCTCTTCCGGACAGCATGCACAGCGTACTAGAGCGTGCTCCATTCGGCCTCACGTTTCTGGATAGGAAATACACCGTATTTTCAGTGGTCAAACTTCTGCCTCTAAGCCACTAACTACTCAAGGATATCAAGAAATAAATCTAACGAGGAAAAAAATCCTCACCACCGGTGCTTCCGAAAGGCCTCATTTTCATGGAAATGAGATCCAAGTTTATGGGTTGGCAACAAGAACAAGGGCATCGGTGATCTTTATTTACATTCTGGTCCTTGCCCTGGGCCCCACCATGTCCAGTCAGGACACCAAGGGTGACCACCTGCTTTCACTGAGCCATGTCCCTGAGACCCGTGCTCTCCAGGGAAACCACACGTTGAGGGCCCTCAGGGCAGCAGCTCCTGACCCTGCACCAAGGCCGAGAGACCAGAGAGACCCCGGGCCCCTCTGCCAGGAGAGCTGTTAGCTGAGACAGACAGGCCAGAGCTCAATCTGGAGATTTGCATTCTAGTTTCCACCAGGCCAGGTGATCAGTCAGGCCTCGGGCTGGTTTCCTGGCTCCGATGTCCCCCTGAAACGTGGGACCCGGACCCACCTCCCGAGGAGAGATGCTCTGAGCATCTGACCAGGTGACAGAAGCGAAGGTGAAGGCTAGCGAACCACAGCGGCTTTCATTTGCTGCACACCTATGATGCACCAGGCACGGTCCTGCTTTCCGCACAGCAGCCCACAAACCTACCTCACAGATGAGTAAACTGAGGCTCGGAGAGGTTCACCGACTCATTCAAGGCCACAGAGCACATGGGGCCTGACACACTAGGTGCCCTACACTGCCCAACGCGGGGTGGGGCGTGGGGAGGAGAATGAGGCAGCTCCTCAGAAACCCCGGCTTACCCGTCACCCCCAAGGGGTGGGCTGAACTGTCTCACATGCCATTAACAACTCAACTTCCAATTGTTAGGGGACAGTGCCCCCAACATGGAAGCAGGCAGACAGGTGTCCGCCCGCCCTGCTAGCGGCATGGCCTGCTCCCGGGCAGAGGTCGGCACCCTGGCGTGTGGGCCACGGGGCCTGCTGCCCCTTGTTGCGGGAAGGGCTTCCCTGGCACACCTCACACCCACTCACCAGTGTGTTGTCTGTGGCTACTTTCAAGCTCAGGTGGCAGGGCTGAGTAGTTGTCACGGAGACCAGATGCCTAAAGTATTTGTCATCTGCCCTTTCCGGAAAAGGATTCCAGAAAAGGACCCTGGCCCAAGGGTCACCTATGACATCTAAGGAAGGTTTGGTTTCACTGTTTACTACTGATTAGGGTCCAGTCTCAGCACAGTTAGACAGTAACGTGCAGAAAACAGAAAAGTTGCAAGTTATTTTTCTTCAGCAGAGAAGCGAATTTTAGATGTTTTTTCCTTTTTTTGGTGGCTCCGTGGCTGGGAATTGAACTCAGGCCGCAGCATTGAGAGTGCTGAAGCCCAGCCAACTACACCACCAGGGAGCCCCCAGAAGCGAATTTTAGAGAACGTGAAAACCCTCAAAAGCAAGAATCTGTTGGTCCTAGGACGAACCAGCTTGACATCTACCTTTGCAATCACCTCCTAGCCTTCTGCACCCCCACCGACCTTCCATCGGGTTCTCTTCGCTCCTTGCCTTCCAGCTTCCCCGCCCATTAGTGCCCTCGCTGCCGAGTTAAACAGATCGCAGGCACGTGCTCGGTGAGTGTTTACGCAAGAGTTCCACTTGCAGCTTTTTGCCTGCCTGGCCGACGGTTAGCAAAGCGCTCTGGGACCACACGACATTCCCAGGAGCATGGCACGGCAGCCGCAAACCCGTACCTGGGCGTCCCGGTGGCTGCGGGCAGCCAGGGCTATCTGCCTGGCGAGCTTCAGGGCTTCTATCCGCATGATGGCAAACTCTAACTCCTCCTGCCAGAGGGGTGGGTGGGAGCCGCCACAGGGGAGACGCAGCAAGACAAGACGTAAATGTTTCCACATCCCCGGGATGAATGTGCCATGGAAATGTGTCACGACAGGGACTCGGGGAAACACGTGCTCTGGTTTTCTTTCACAATGAACACCTCAGCAGATCATGAAATAAGTATTAAATTGCCCTTTTGGGGGGCAGGGGTTTCCCTTTCGCATCGCCCTTTGCAAGGTCTGGCAGGAAGTATTAGGCATTCGAATATGAAATGATTTTTAAAAGGAAATCAAAATTTTTACTCGATTGTTTCCTTGGATTGAACCTTCACTTTTGTTCGTTTAATGTCAAGTCGGCCAGCAGTTTCCATGAAGGGAAACCTCTCTAGGTTTGCTCTGAACGTTCTAGTCTAGAAGGATATCAAATTAAGTTGTCAAATTTAAAGCCCAGAGTAGGGAAATGTTTTGGTCGCAGATGCGAGAGCGAGTCCAGATGTTACCGCAGCGGGCGTCTGGAGAACCTCGTATACATAAACAGCTGCCCGGTGGTGGTCTAATACCCTGGGTTCTGGGAATGAATCACAGAAACTGCTTTCGGGTCGATCAAAACTTCAGGAAAATGACTGGGCCCAATTTCCAAATTGAAATGCAAATGGTGTGTTCCATATGCAGTCGCACAACTTGTGTCATTTTGGTGTCTTGGGTAAAGAACACCACATGCATCAGTCTGTGGGGGGAAGTTATTTTAGTTGGAAACCCTCAGCAATTCTTCATTAAACCCTGCCTCACTGCATTTGGGGTGCTGAGGTTCATTCTCTACTGAGGTTTCGACAAACTCCCCAAAGGTCACACGTGGGCTACAAACCTGAAGTTTCTGAGCAAATACTGGGGGGTTCTTTTCTGCTAAGTCGGGCTCCAGATAGTCAAGCGCACCACAGAGAGAGGCAGGATGAGCCAGCCTGCTGAGGAGGGCGTCAGCAGACGCAAAGGAGGCCTCAGGAGCTGTCTGCAGGCCGGCGGAGCAGCACACAGAGGAAAAATAGAGGAGAGCAGAGTGATAATTCCAAGCAAGGACCACGCGTGTATTTGCTGGACATTTCTGCCTTACAGCTCAAGAGAGTGTCAACTAGGGGCCACTACTGTCCTCTTCCCTTGGACTGATTCCCACGTGCCGACACTGGGCACCCCAACTCCCTCCCCAAAAGCCTCAGGTGACCCCCCCCATCCCCACCACACTCGTGCTCATTTGCTTGAAAATCTACGTGGGTGGGAGACAAGCTAGTTGGTGGGTTTTCCAAACAACTCATGGAGAAAATAACTCCAAGTATAAATACCAAAGAAAGGTGGGTTTTGGTAAAGTCATTTTCTAAATAATGGAGAGATGAAAGCCAACTTTGCAGAAAGCGAACCATGCGCAAGTCCTGCTCATGTCTATTTGAGAGGTTGTCTGAGCTACTTCTAGATGCTCTTCTTGCTATTACTTTTCCAGCCTCCAACTGCCAAACACATAGTAGGTGCTCAATAAATATTTGACACATGAGATAAACGGTTGACTAATATGGAACAAAAAAGGAAACACACTAAATCAACAGCTTCAAGTCCCCGTGGGGATTGCTAGGAGGGAAAGAAAAGAAATAAAAATAAAATTCACTTAGGAGGATGGCCCATTTTACATGTGCAATGGATTGGGGGGTGGTGGGGTGGGGGAGGCCTTCAGCTCAGGTCTACTTGCTCTGAAGGGAGAGGTGTAAATCCTGGACTATAAACAGGAGGGACTTCCCATCACCAAGGCCCAGGAGAACCAACTGCTCCCCAAAAGGAGAGCATTCCCTGCTCTGTCACTCTCTGCCTTTGAGGATGGAGAAGCAGGGTACAGACTGATGATAGCTGCCAATCACCTGTCCAGCCAGCACTCAGGGCTACAAGTGGAAAATAAATAACTCTGGAGGAAATAAAGCACTAGGTGAGAATTCTGCAACCAGGTTGGTGATACCGGAGAGGCTTTCTCTCATCTTTCTGGGGAGGGGGCTTGCTTGGCTAGTTTCTGTGGTCTGGAGGAAGGGGCAGGGCCCCACAGCAGGTGCCAGGTAAGTGCTGCCGTGATGGCCTGGCCCCGGAGTGAGGGGACCCCGCTGGCCAGGGGCCTCGGCCCCAGGGATCATGGGCCCCTCCGACCCCACTTACAATTTCAATTGCGTCCGAAGCGGTGCCCAAAGCCATGACCTCCACCTCTTTCTGGGCGGATTTCTCTGGCACCTGCAAGTGTGGCTCTTGGTTGGGGGCCAGTCCTCGTGCGGCAGGGTGCTGGGTCTTTGCCCCAGCATTCACAAGGGCTTCAGTCTCCTCAAAACTTGACCTGAGGAAAGGAAGGGCACCGTTAGTCTCTTCGCTGGAAATTCCACTGGAATTGGCCAGCATTCCCCAACTCAGTCAACACCCCAAGGGACCCTGGACGTCCAGGGCTGTTCCCAAGAAAAATGGGGTGCGGCTTGGGTTTCCACGGGGCCTGCAGGCCAGGCGGCCTGAGGGAGGGGGTGGTCAGCCCCACCCTAGGGCCTGCTGACAAGGGAGGGTGACAAGCACAGATGCCGCGGGAAGCGGCATGAGCAGTGGAGCTGAGCAGATTGCAAGCCCTCCGGCTGCGTGCCCCAGGGGAAGCGGCGGGGTATGGGGTCTCAGTTTCCTTTTCTCTAGAGGGAGACACTATACTTCTCTGTGAAGATCAGGGGAGATGGCAGCCTGCACGAAAAGCACTTTACCCAGGGCCTGACCCGTGGCGCCATCACGGCTGTGATGACATCAGCAGCACCAGTCTCCCACTCTGGGCGGCTTCTGGGGTGACTTTGGGAAGTCAGAGCGAGAGCGTTCACTCACGCAGTGAAAGGGACAGGCAGGAGAGGACGGGAAGGTCCTCATCTGAGAGCAATGCCCCGCTCTTCCTCAGTCCGGCAGCACGCAGCTCGGAACCTGACTGACGAATGCTAATGTTCACATTCATGTTGACAGTGTACGCGTGCCAGGCCCCGTGACAGGACAGTCCCCCCAACGGCTGTGGAGGACAGGTTCCCCATCTCCATCTTGCAGGTGAGGGATACCTGCAAGACTGAGAGCCCCATTTTCTCTTCAGCAGACCCCTCCGGGGCCAGTTTTATCATTGCCCTCAGTCACACACAAGGAAACAAGCACGGGGGTGTGGGTGGGAGTCAAACGACTTGCATCACATCACGTCACCAGTAAGAGTTCTGGGTGGGACACAGGCCCTGAGCGCTGCGGCACGCTGCCCCCCACAGGATAAATTACACAATAAATGTGTGTATGGATGGGGGGGGTGACAGGCAGGGGCCGGCACATTCAGTCGTTAAAGGCTCTGCCTTCGTCCTCAGGGCAGCCCGTAACAAACCCACGGCGCTTCTGTCTGTGGGGACGCTTAGAGGTGGACATGTGAGCTGCCTGAACACACACACGGAACGAACCAGGATGGCAGTGCCAAGGCGCCCGGAGGCTGGGGCCCTCTGGCCTGCTCTGTGACCCTCTCCTCATGGAAATCGTACCCTGAGCACGGTGTGGGGGACTCCGATGTCCGGACGGGGGGAGACTTGCTGGGGCTCTCCTGCGAGGTGCCAAACATAAGGTACAAGGCCTGTTTCTTCGGGGCGTCATCGTCCTGCTGCAGGGATCAAAGTCACACGTCAGCTCGGCTACCGCTGGCCTGAATGGGCCACAGAGATGACAACCAGAGCACTTTTGGCAGGAACGAGCAACCCACCAGGAAAAGGCCTTCATTTTCCCTGAGCCACCCAGAAGAGAGGCAGACACCATGCTGGGCAGGAGAGAGGGAGGCAGGACGGGAGGCAGAGAGTGTGACGGCATGTCGCTGAGAACGTGGGGAGAGGGACCCCAATGGCGTTGTTGGCCGCCTTCTCTGGGTGGGCAGTCGTGCCGGCCATGGAGGCTACACAGAGGGGCCGGCAAGGGCCCATTCAGAGCAGACAAGCACGATGGCCCAGCGTACTGAGCACCACTATCAAGCTTGGCTGCCTTAAAACTGCGGTTTAGAAGCAGCAACCCCAGCATCTACAGCAACGCAAAGGCAGACAAAGGTGACAGTGGGATGTGTGGGCCACTCAGGGTCGCAGCAAGCCCTCTTGGCACCTCCAGGGCTCTGAGGGCATCGCTGGACAACAGCACGGCCCAGAGGTCAAAACCAAGTGCCCCATGGCAGCAGGTATTAAGCCCTGCAAACAGCCTGTCATAACCACTTAAAATGCAAGGGCCAGAGGAGGCTTAGCGCACAGAGACAATCCCCAGTTACACAGAGCAAGTAATCTGAAGAAGACAGAAAACTGCACACCTTTAAAACAACCCAACCACTCCCCAACCTTTTTGAAAGAAATCTCTGATTTGGTCTTAGCCCAGGGAAGTCATTCTGCAGGACACCTAACTGTATTCTATGGTTTTCTCCCTGAAAATGCCACCTGACGTGGGCTGAGTGCAAACGTCAGCCCCAGATCACCGTCACTGTGCACTCAGGACGCTGTGAGCACAGAGGGCCCTGGATTGGAGGTTCCCAGGGATGCTTTGCTCACGGGAGGAGGCCTGGGCTGTGTTTTCGGGACAAGGGACAGGGTAGGAAAGCCAGTCCCCTAACCGGTGAGAAGGAAAAGAACTTACAGGTAAGGGGGAGCCAATTTTCTCCATGTATTCAATTTCATAGGAGTTTCTGTAATCCAGCTCTGCAAAAGAAACAAAAGAAGTGTCGGTACCAGAGGAAAACACAGAAAGATGTGGGCCGGGCGGGGTGCGGCCAGGAGCAAGACTGAGTTGTTTGAGAATGTCCACTGACGAGCGATTCCGATCTAGTCCAAAGGAGAGGGTCAACACAGCTGTCTTCAGACAACTGGTAAACCTCTTGCTGTAAAGGGGCTTCTGCCATTTGGGAGACTGAGAGAGGCCCAAGGAATTAAATGTCATGACCAAGCACAGGTTTGACTGGGGGACAGATCTGAGCATTGTGCAGCAAGTTTTCAGATCAGAGTGTGTCCACTTTGGGTGTAAGTTTTCCCTGGAAGTCTCATGAGCAGCACGTGGAATCTCCCCACACCCCAGTGACATTTCAGAATTGGACCGACAGCTGTCCCTCTCCGGATTTTGGCTCCAGCCACACCTCACAGTATGGACAGAATAGACATTATTCCTTTGGTGTTGTTTCTAAGAGAAACGTTGTGAGTCACCTGGGAACATCTCCCCAAATTCCGCCATTGCCTACAGGGCTGGTCCAAATCGAATTTTCAAATGCAAAGACTAATAAAGTCCAACTGGGTACAGAAATGACTGATTTCAAACGGACTGGGACTTTCCGCTGCAAAGAAAACGCCAGATACTCTCACCCGAGACCAGAAAACCATCGCCTGACTCAGGCACGTGGAAACCCAGGTCTGCTACTCCACGGAACTCCCCACCCAGTGAATGGATTCTGAGAACCTACTATGTGCCTTGCCCTGTGCTGGGCACAGTGGACATGGTGGTAAAAAGACCAAAATGATGCCGATCCCAGAAGCCCCCTTCTGCAGCTACCAGATGGCCCTTTTCTACTTAAAAGGAAACCAAGAGGTGACATGTGACCCACTAGGCAAGAGAGTCAGTGGCAATCCCTAAAGCCTTACTTTATTTTTAACAGAAGGATCAAGAGCAGTTCTGGTTCAAAGTGCTTCTATTTCTATAGGTTGTCAAAGCCATCACTTTAAAAAGCGACTCCTTCATACGAGCTTTACACGTGAGACAGTCCGTGGAAGGCTTTTTTGAAAACCTGCAAGCGTGTGTGGTTGTGGCCGAATAAACTCCGACAACTTCACCATGTGGACGGGTCTCCAGGCGTCTCCGAACCGCACTAGTGATGCACAGGCATCTGCCTAGGAGGCCTGGCCTGCTCCCAGGCGTGAAGCCGCCTACGTGGGTTAATGGCCAGGAGACCTCACGTGTCCCGAAGGCCGACGCCCTGACTTGTGCGTCACTCAGGAAGAACGGGGACCAGAGCCAAACCACACGCGGCTGGGCTTGGAGCTCAGCATCCTGTAACGTGAACCTGTTTCCGGCGCCTGCTCTGACCCAAGACACGGCCAATCGGCTGCCTCCTTCTCCCTGGCAGCATTATGACTGCCAAGACAGGACTGAACCCTGAACCCTAAGTTATTTAACCAGCAGCCCCCTCCCCGCAACCCCCAGCACACCCCATGATACCACAGGGCACCCAGGATGCACCAAACAAGCTCAGAGCACCAGAGATGTCCCAGGACACGTGGCCCTGACTTCACACCGGTGCCGGTTATCAGCTCCCCACGGTGAAGCATCCCACCCTGACTCCTGGCTCGTCCCCTGGCAGCGGATGCAGGGCAGTTCCAGGCCCCCGAGCTCACGTCTTTCCTGCCTGCCGAGAGGGTTTCCCTTCTCAGCGGCCGGGGTCCCCTGTCCCTCCCGCCAGAGGCCGCACATCACAGGGCGGAGTAAACATTCGTGCTTACAGGAGGCGCACCCTGTCCACGGGACCATCGATCCTGGTGAGTGAGGGACCCTGGGAGGTGACCCTGAACCTGACCTGACACTTCTAATCATTTACAGTTTACAAAATGGCCTAGACAGGATGTGCAGGAAAACAAATGCCTCCTCTTGCCACCTGGGGGATGCCTGGTTATTTTGAGGAAAAAACCAAAACATTTTATTGAATGTGGTTTTCAAAATCTATTCATCTGCTGTAAGTGCTAGGCCGGGCAGGCCAGGAGGGGTAGCGCCAGTTCCAATAGGTGGCACCACATCTAGATCCCGTCTAAAAGAGGCTGCTCGCTAAGTAAAGCCTGTGCTGCGTCAAGCCCAAGAGGCCCGGAGTTGTTTTTAATGGGCCCTGTCCTATCCGAAGGCCGCTTTTGGGCTTTATGTCACACTGGGGCAATGCCCAGCGAGAGGGGCCCGACTGCTGTTTTCACGCGACTCTAACTGCTAGAGCTCTGCTGAGGGATGCACTGAGCCCTGGGCAGAGGCCGGAAGGAAGTCACCAAGTCCAGGTCATCATTCCCAGGACCAGGGAGCCAGCCCTCTGCCTTCTCCACGCCTGATGACCTCTGTCAGGTGGAACTCAAAGGGCCTTCGTGTTGCAGGATACACTGAACTGCTCTAAGATAAAAGCCCTATGACAGTGATACAAATGGAATGACAGGCTGGGACCAGCCATGTTAGGGCTCATTGCTAATGTTTCTGGAAATGTGAGCGTAAGTTATTAGAGGAGAAGAGCCCTTTGGAAGGGGACAGAGTCACAGCTTCCAACTCTCTTCTAAGTGTCTGCAGTGTGGCAGCCATGGTGCCCACCTCTGCAGGAGGCGGGAAGGAGGGGCTGATGTAGCTGTGTGTTAAGGGGGACAGGAACAGGGTGACTATCCAAGGCCATCGGATTTGTGAACCGAAAACTGTCTCAGGGTCTCTTGGACCGGGGAGAGGAGGGCTCTCGGAGGTTGCGTTGCCCAGTGCTTCCTAATCTTCTCACCCCCCGAGACCGAACAGGCTAGGTTTTCTCCCATAGCACGTCTGAAAATACTATGCTAGAAAAGGGCATTCACTAAGCAAGCACTCAAAGAACAACGTTTACAATCGCCCGAGCTTTTAATCAGTGGGAGATTATCAGTGCCACCCCAGTGAGTTGATGTAATTACAGTCTAAGCATGCAATTTTAATTAGCTGGGCATCCTTCTGCACTAGGCTCCACTCAGGTTTTTCAACATATTAAGACAACTCGAAGTTCTTGTGGACCCAGGAAGGGACGCACGGATCAGTCCAACACCCTCATTCTACAGATGACGGAAGGACGCTCACACGAGGAGTGTGGCAGGACACAGCAGGGCTCTGAGCGTCCGGCAGACCTGGTTGTCCATGGGTCAGCCCAGGGACACTCAGCACGTCTTACCGGCTCAAAGCCTCCACCCCCTCACTCTTAAATGGGGGGTTGCAGGAATCCACTCTGCAGGGCTGGCAGGGTGAAATGACATCACGCACATAAAACCCGCAGCGGGGCTTGGAGCGAGTGCTCCACCAATGACAGCTCCTGCCTTATTACTGTGACGCAGAGAACTCCTATGGCAGTGCTTACGTGTGCCAACAGCAATTAGCATTTCTAACCCAACATTCTATTTTCCTGGGATTTAGGACCTCAGTGTAAGAGTCTCAATCACAGCCGTGGCCCTGGCCAGGTTCCTCCTGGTGGCCGCATACCCTCAGGGATGTGTCTGAGGATGCTGGACTTGACCTCCTTCATTTAACAGAAAGGAAAATCCGATAAGAGGGCCCCACGTCCAGTTTCCATGTCCAGTTGCTGGAGGGAACCAGGCCATATCAGAGAGGTGATCGCAAGGTCAAGACCTCCAGAGATGGCAAGAGTTCTGCCATCACACGGAGCATGGATTCCCAATTTCCCGCCAGCTACTGTAATGACGGTCAGGACCCCCCAAATCTCCTCACTTGTTTTCTAAGGAGGCAGGTTTCATAGTTTTGTTCCAAACTTGGGAGATTTACCTATCTGCTGAATTTTTGCAGAAAATACACAATTATCAAATATGTCCTTGAGCTAGTGAGTTGCCTCTTTCTGTTCAATGTTAAAGATGAAGAAACAGATATTATCAGTCAAGGAGGCACCTACTGGCTTTAAAGGTACTATTAAAATCTCTCTGTTTTCTAGGGAAAAAAAAAAGCATTTAGTTCTTGATGATACAATCAAAGACACGCATGCCCCCAAATCACACACCTTTGGATTCTATCTACAATGCCAAGCCCGGTCGCCTTCTAAAGGTTTCTCTGACATTTACAAGTTGCTTGTCCAACTTCAAGAGATCTGAGCCAGCAGGAACCCACCAGTGCTACCAAAATGGCCTTGTCCACTGCTGGTGCTCAGGCATCCCTGCCGCTTCTGGGGTGCCGATGGCCCCCACCATCTCCCTCGCAGAAGCGATGCCTATTGTAAAGATCAACTCGACCGTGCTGACACTAAGCTGTGTACCTTTCTCTCACAAACCTGTCCGCCATGCCTACCTACTGTGTTGAGGAAGCCATGGGACACAGACAGATCACAGGGAGTTGTTTGTGCAAACACGCAACCTCCTAGGGGAGCAAGAGACCCAAATGTATTGTCATCACAGTGTTAAGTGACCTCAGAGAGGCCCAGACTAAGCATTAGGGGAGATGTCTGGGGGCTAGGGGACTGGGAGGGGGTTGGTCAAGTGTGGGAGACAGAGGAGGAGGTGGTGCAGGCTGGGGCCAGCAGCAGAAGCAGCTGAGCAGGAGCATCCCCAGGAACAGCGGTGGGGCTCGTGGCTCAGGTGTGCGTGCAGAGAAAGCTAGGACTGAAGAGAAGCCGAGGCGAGGTCCCCGGTCTCTCGGGTTAGGAAGCAGTGAGGTGGTCACTGTTAAGCCACCTAAACCCCAAGCCCGGGGGCCAACCAGCCAGCCAATCAAAAGGCTCCAGTCTGCAGAAAACACGGTGTCAAAAAGTCTGAGAACACCTAATTTGGATCGTCTTTTTATCTTCAAACAGTAGTAAGAAGACTGGCATCCCAAATCCCCAAGAAACACGAGCTGGATCTCACCAGTACCGCTCGGAGACCTTGTGGGCACAAAGCAAACCACCCAGAGGCCAGACCACGGCAGCGCCTCCAGAGGAAGCAACCGAGTTACTTTAAACATGACCGTCACCGGCTACAGCTCCGCCCGCGCAGATGCGGGCAGGTCAACCGAGGGCAGTGGAGACCGAGGTTCCTAGTTTGCAGCAACGAAGGGGAGAGGAGGCTTTCATGTTTGATCATCCTCATATTGACTTCTACCCAGTTTTTTTAAGTGGCTAGAAATCAACATCTTAGAAAGGGAAACAGAACCATCACGCTGGTTCAGAGGGCTGGAACAACTGTCCAACGGAGTGGTGGGCGGAGGACTGGGGACGCTGGGTACCACTGAATCCGGAAATGATCAACCCCTTGGACAGAAGGCTCTAGTTACTCCCCCATCCGCTCTCCTAACAGGAAAGGAAGTACGGAAGTCAATATACAGACTCAGAAAAATCAGTGTCCGTGGAATAATTTTTTAAAAACTACTGATTCACTGAGTCACGCTGCGTGGACTCAAGATACATGAATTTTTCAAGCCAAGGAATCAGGCAGAAAGATGAAAGTGAATGCACAGAAGAGGAAGATGTCGATGAGCTAAGCCGTGTGCCTGGGGCACATTTGGAAGGACTCTGTCCTCTGTCCTCTCTCGTCAGCATGCCCGGGAACCTCTCGAGTGGGGCTTGAGTAGAAGGTGTGGCCGCCTGTGGAGCCTCCTAAGAAGCAGAAGAACTGTTGGCACTAAGAGGCCCTTGGGTAGGATGACCTACACTGAGCATTTGGGTGGAATGATGCTCCTTGGAACCGTATGTTTCAAAATCACCAAGGGACATGAGCCACACAGCTGAGAACAAGCAAAGCCCGAGTGAGCTCAGCATCAGGGTTCAGAGGGCGCTGTGCTGGCTGGCTCTCAGCAGGCGCCTTGGAGTCACGGTGCAGCTGGGGTCAGGCCTCAGGCTATTTTAAAATGCAGGCTTAGCTTGGAGTACGAGGGGAGGCTGCAGCCAACGGCTGGTTACCTGGCTTAGAAGTTTCTTTCCTGGCCTTTTGCTCCCTAGGGGCAGTAGTCTGCAAGGCAGGGTGGGGGTCCGGCTGGCCACCGAGTTGCTTACCCTCCGTGGGTGAACTGAATTTGGTCTCGTTTACAAAGGTGGACAGGTCTGAGGGCTGTGGGTAGTCCTGCTTGTCGGCCTCCAAGTCCACGGTCATGCACGTCCACTTCTGGTTGGTGACCGCCAGCTTCTCCTCATCGGTTGCGTGGACCACGGCGGAGATCACCGGAGGCGTTTCCGGTGTAGCCGCTGGAGTGGGGTCCTGCAGGGAAAAGGGGAGCAGTCTCTCCTCTCAGTCTCTCCTCTCGCCCAGTCTCTGCATCCCAAACTGCACCCACCCGCAAGTCTGGGGCCCCACGAACCAGGAGGGGTTCCCTCACACTCTGCTCAAAGCAGTCCCAAGGAAACGAATTGTTTCCTCTATGAATTTCCTTTCCTGAGAGTTTGTTTCGGGGGGCAGGGGGTGACCACGGTTTTAAAAAACTTGGGAGTTTGTGTCTCAGTTATTTGAGACATTCCTGTGCGGAGTTCAATTTGAGAAATGGTCACCACAGACACTTTCATTACTGCAAATACGGTGTCACGGCCACACAGTGTCTCAGGCCCTTACACATCAACATTGCCTGACTATCCTCACACCTGTCGGGCAGAGAGAAAGGGGGTCTCATCTCCATCCCCACAGAGGCTGCTGAGGGCGGGAGCCCTGAAATGTCAGAGCAGAGCTGGGACTGGGGCCGGGGCCTCTCTCCGCCACCCCTGTCCTGGCCAGGGGTGGTGGGCTGGGGCTCCACTGGCTCATGTCGGGGCAGGAGGTCAGTTTGTGTCGTGACCCTGATGGCCTGGCATTCATGACGGAGGCCAGCCGGCCTCGGTCTGCACGCAGGGTAGCAGGCACGGTTTAGGCCTGTCTGGTAGAGGAACCGGTACAGGAAGAGGGAGACGGGGGGCGGGGGGGGGGGGGGGCTCGGGTGAAGGGAGTGTCCAAGCCCCACCTCCGCAGGGGCGGGGTGCCCTTCCCCTCCCGCTCTGACCTGGGTTACATAACCCGGTGCTCTCCACGCAGCTACGTGCTTTTCTCCCTCTGTGTTCATGTACGTCAGCTGACCTCCTCATCCCGATATTCCTACCCGTTCTTAGGAAATTAACTGGTCAGAGAGGACTGGCATAAACGCTATGGATGCCTCCAGAAGTGTCCAGCAGACACTTTTCCTGAACATCTTCCCTACTCTTGGGGCACGCGCTATCTCCCCCCGGCCCCCAAAGGGAAGGGATCGAAACGGTGTCTTGCAAACACCGAGGACCCTCCACGTAGGGGACAAGAGGAGGTGCAGGAAGCAAAGCCCTGCTGACCAGTGCATAATAAAACCACATCACCCCAAACTCCCGGTGAGCAACGAAATCGTAAGGATCAAGGGAACATTATACCTGAGAAGGCGGATCAGAGAGAGGAGACCGTTTTGGCGACTTTTTCACCCTAAATGTGTCACTGGAAACAAAATGGAAAATGTAAACACACCAAACAGAGGCAGAGAACATCCAGAGCACACAGAGCAGACCGAAGCCCCCGGCTCTGCTGAGCATCGGCCCAGACCACTCTAGCGCCAACCGGAAGACGTCCACGCCGCCCCCAAGGGAAAGATCCATCAAGCTGGAAATCTTTAAAGAGATGCCATTTTGGAGAGCCGACCCAGAAAGATGAAGCTAAATTTAACCAGGTGTCCTTCTCCTATTTTAAAAAGCAAATTTGGGGTGAGCAGATTAACGTCTCCTGAATCATCCTGGCATTAACGGCCCGAACCCACTAAGGTGGAAGGAGGGGACCTCGGTTCGTGACACCAATTGACAGGATCTGATGTACGGGCGGGCAAGCTGGCACATCGCTTCGTGAACAACGCTCAAAGCCGTGCAGACACGGGAAGGAAAGTTCTGGGCCCTCGGCGGGAAGTGGAAGGTTCCTTCCTATCCCCAGGTGCTCAGAGCTTCGTGGGTTCCCGCACGTTTGAGCTCTGACGACGGGCAGGGCCAGAGGTAAGATGATTTTTTTTCTTTCATTTTGGTAAAGAACACCCAAACATAAAATGTATCATTGTAAACACCTTTCAGTGGACAGTTCAGTAGGGCCCAGTACATTCACGTCGGTGACAGCCTCCAGAACTCTTAGGGAGAAGACGGCGTTTTGGTTTTAAGTCCCTTCCTAACCTCCTTCGGGTAAGTAACTGGGAGTGGTGAGGACGTGAGGCCAAGGAAATGTCAGATCAGGCTCCCCAAGGCATCAGAAAGGAGGGGGCTGTCAGCACAGATGTTTCCACTAAGTGCAGGGGGTGGTCAGGGGTCATTTCCATGGTCAGAATGGAGGCTGCCCCATCTACAGACGGGTCTCAGGTCCCTCTGTGCTGTGGTCCTGCCCCCAGCAAAACAAGGGTTTGGGGCCCGGGCAGTCCCTTACCTTAGACCCCACCCCCTCCCCTAAAAGTTAACTGAGTGAACAGAGCAATGTGGCACTCAAGTTCCTTCCTTGTGTTCTCTCAAATGAAACGCTCCAACAATGGCTTCAGTCGTGAAAATAAAAACACTATAAATGGTTATTTGCAGCATTTGTGGCATTGCCCTATGAACAGTGCCATCACAGCTCGAAGCATATATTTATTCATGCATATAAATATATTAACTGCCTGTTAAGCTTGCTAAATGGCTCTAAACTACTAAAGAAATCCCTTGGGCAGAGAGCCTGAGAGACTCAACCCTCTCCTGGGGCTGCTGGATGCCTGCGACCAGGCCAGCTTCCCTCGTAGGAACGGGAGGCAGTGAAGGTGCTGGCCACTGGGCCCCTAGGAACTGCCCACAAGAGCCCTCCCGGCCAGAAACACAAAGCAGTAGAGGCACAGGGGTAGTCTACTCTGTCTGCACCGACATCCAGCAGGGTGACCCAGATGCCATGCGGATGCACAGCCTGGTCCTGGTGACCAGGGATGCAGGCCCAGAGCAGCCCGGGGATGGCTCTCACAGCCCTGCGCTCCACTCTGAGCCAACCCTGCCTTTCGGGGGGCTCCCACGGGCCTCCGTTTAGAACAGCCCAAACATCTCCGCGTCACGTGCTCGCAGGAGCCCGTGACGGCAGCCGCTGCCCGTGGTCGGGCTGGGTGGCTCTTTGCAGGTGAAGCCGCAGCACTCTGACCGCCATCCCCCACTCTTCCAGCTCAAGATGAAACCATGGAATGAGAGTTGAAAATAAAAACGGATGGGTTTCAGATGAAGACAGCCAGGGTGCAAGGGGGGGCCGTGTTCCATTCCTGATAAGCAGGCAGACGTCGGGTGATCACGGTGACACAGCCCAGCAGCTTCATTTACACGAATCACCACGACACAGAAAAGAAGCTCGGCTACGGGAAGCCCCATGCCCCGTCACTCCCAGGCCCGCCACGGAGACATGTCAGAGCAGCCATGGAGGGGTCAGGGAAAGCGCGGGGAAGCACACACCAAAGATGAGGCAAAGCACACGTAGCGTGAGAGGCAGGCTCCATTAAATTTACTTACAACAGAGAACATACAGACATCACATCTTCAACCATCCTAAGACAAGAAGACAAAAGAAAAAGAGAGACAGACAGAAGGAACTGACAAAAAAGATCGATCTGCAGACGAGTGGTCACTCATGGGTTAGGCTACAGCCGTCATTCGCCGCAGGGTCCGCTCGGGAGTGTGGGAAATGCCCCAGCTCTCTGGAGAGGGGGCTGAGGGAGCGAGCCTTCCTCTCTGAGTTCCAATCATCCCCTAGCGCGTTGGTGCCCACAGAGCTTTGTCACCCAGTGTAGGACCCCAGGTGAGGTTGCGAGATGGACCTGTTTCCGCGACCTCTCTTAGCCCTCACGACAGGACAGGACGGCCCAGGTCCCAGTGGGGAAGGCGGGGGCAGATGGCTGCAAACTGGCTCTGGCTCCAAAGGTGAGAGCATGACCTCGCAGTCTGACCATTTCAGGCTTCTCTGGCTCGAGGCTTAACATAAAACTTCCAACCCAGGCTCTACAGTGCCACTAGGAAACGCCTGGCTGGGTAAGGGGCCTCAGATAAGTTCCCATTTTTGCCCAGGACTGCCTCCTGCCCGCCGGCCACCAGACGGCAGCAGGGTGATCGGAAGGCAAAGCCTGATGGAGAGACCCCCTTTCCCGGAGGCCCGGGTCATTCTCAGGGGTTAGAGCAGCGGTTCTCAACCTGTGGGTCATGACCCCTTTGGGGGTCGAACGACCCTCTCACAGGGGTCGCCTAAGACCACCGGAAAACACATATCAGGTATTTACATGACGACTCATAACAGCAGCAACATGACAGCTATGAAGTAGCAACGAGAATAATGTTATGGGGGTCCCCACAGCATGAGGAGCGTATTAAGGGGTCGCGGCGTGAGGAAGGCTGAGAACCACTGGGTTAGAGGCTCCAGAGAACCCAGAGGTGTAAAGGGCCGCCCTGTCCGATTCCATCAGTGCCAGGCAGACGCAGGGGAATGTCAGGGGCCACCGGCTGTCACCCGCTCTGCCGAGTTCCGCCGGTCTGCATGGCCTGGCTGAATTATGGACCACACTTCACGGGAGACCAAGGAGAAAGGCTCCGAGTCCCAAACCACGCCATGCTTGGCCCCAGGTCCTGAGAACAGACCTGTAGCCATCCAAGTCAGGGCTGGGTCTTGGAATGGGTTTTGGGGGCGTGGACATGTGCATTCAGGGGTAACCAACTTGGCAAGGGTGTATGGACAACAGACCCAGGGGGGCTGACGGACGGCCCCCCGGGGACTGAGGGAACGCCTCTCCCTCTGGGGTCCCAGCGAGCTCTTCTGGATCTACAGGGCCTTGAGGCGACTACAGAGCGGGACAGAGGCAAATAGGGGTGTTTCTCAGGGGCCGGTGGGGGTGCGGGGAGGGGAGCAGGCCTCTTGGACTCACCTCATCAACAGGCGGAGACAAACACTACGCATTTTAACAATACTTTACAGGGCCTGTCTCCTAGCTGCTGGGCCACTCCCAAGAAAGCAACTGACGTGCTAAACCGAAAAGGGGGAGTCACCAACCGGGAGGCTGACCAGGCATCTGCCCACTGTTTCTCCCCACGGGGTCCGCCTCACGGCCCCGGAGCTCGAGGGCAGATCTCTGACGACAAGCAAGGCTGTCGACCACGGGCTTGTCAGGACAGAAGGTCAAGGACTCTGAACCCAAAGGGACCCCCACTGCGGGCACACCAAGAGGGTGCCGTCACAGCAGGCGTGGGAGCGGGGACAGGGGCCCCAGGTCCTCCGGGCAGGTGGCCCCGGCTCACACCCAAGCGCAGCCCCGCCTGCTCCCTGCACTCACGTCTTCAGTGGCGTCTTCTTCTTCTTGGCGGGCTTGTTCGGCCCGTCCCCGTCCACTCCGTTGGCGTCCATGGCACCGGCTGGGATCTCGAAGGAGGCTGGGGATTTAGAGGGGGAGCTGGGGGTCTTAGAGGACGTCTTAAAGGGGTCAATGGACTCATCACAGGCGTCCGGGTCAAAGCTGTATGACTGTTGGGGCAGTTTGGGAGACTCCTGGATTTTCGAGGTGGAAGAAAAAGGGTTAAAATTGGGGTCATCCCACTTGTCAATGTCAAAGGTGTAGGTACCTTTAGCAAGAGGGATGTCACTGGGCTCAGCGGGGGATCCGGTAGGTGAGGCGGGGGCGTTGTCCAGTTTTTCGGGTGTTTTTTTCATCTTTGGCCTCCGCAGGGGCATTTTGGCCACTGGCTTTTTGCCCGTCTTTTTGGTAGGAGCGGGGTTTTCCTGCTGGCCGTCCCAGCTACCCTTGTCCTCAGAATAGTCAAACTCCAGCCTCACTGAGAGCCCTTTGACTGGGGAGTCCCCTTGCCCCCCGCTATCTGGTGGGGTCACCTCTGCTACCTCTGGGGCCGCGGCAGGCGGCAACGCTTCCCTTCCAAGAGAGGGTGAGTTCTGTCCCCTGCCACCTCCAGCAGCTGCGGGGACAGCCCCTTCTGCACCCTCTGAGTCCAGAGGGCAGGCAGCCCTGGGCACAGCAGCAGGTGGCAGGGGTGTCTCCTCCGATAAGGCTGGTCCAGAACCTTCCAGCTGGGCAGATTCCGTTTTTGTGTCGGATGCTGGCTTCTCGTCACCGGGGACAGGACTCTCGTCGACTGGCTCCTGCTGCGTCTCTTTCACTGGGGGGGTTTCAGGGGGCTTCTTGGTGGTCTGCTTCTTTTTTAAGGAAGGCGGCCTCGGTTTTTTAGTTCGCTTAAGGGTATTGGAAGCACTGCTGGAACCCGTGCTGTATGCATCGGGGGCCGGGGCCACGGCCTCGGGATTGCCTGAGCAAGAAGCACCATCAAAGTCAGTGGCCTGCAGGCTGAGAGAGCGGGACAGTGTGGACTTGGCGACGGGGACGGAATCCGTGGACTTCCTGCGCGCGCTCGCTTTGCATTCCTGACTCTTGGAGTCTGAGGCGCGAGGCTCCGCGGTCTGGAAGTGATCGACCAGCTCGATGTTGTCGAAGTCCAGGTTGTAAGTCCCGCTGCTGGCTATCGGCTTGTCTTCGTCGAAGACGGTGGAGCAGGAGTGTGTGGGAGGGCGGAACGGGCTGCCTTCCACCGAGCTGCTGCCACGCGGGCCATCGGCGACGGGGGCGGCCTCAGCACCGCATCCTGGAAACAGAGACAAATCGGTCACTTAGGCACGTGGGACACTTTGGAGCATTTCTCACCTCCGGCCGGACCCCTAACCTCTGAGCAGAGCCAACCCGGCCCACCCGCCCGGCCCGCCATGGGGCAGGCACACCGCATGGGCACAAGTCCTGCTCTCCCCCACGATTAGCTCCAGATCCTGACAGGCTGGCCCTCGGTCCCCTCGTCCCCACTGCGGGAGTGATAAGGGTTGTGCAAGGAATAGCTCAGACCATTCGCTCATAAGCACTTACCGAGTGCCCAGCCAGGACCAGGCACCATTCAGGGTGCTGGGTATTCAACAATGAACGCAACAATGACCCGAATCCTTGTCCCCACCGGAAGGTACATGCTTCAGGGACAAGTCAGTCAAGAAGCAAAATAAACAAGGAAAACGTACAGGCTACCAGATATGTGCTATGGAGAACAATAAAGTCAGGGTAGGGACACTGCAATTCTTAATAAGGTAGTTGGGTTAAGCCCTCCAAGTAGGAGGCATTTAACAAACCTGAGAAACACCAGGTAAAGGTGTGAACCGGGAGGACATCCTGGGGGAAGCATCCCAGATAACGGGACTAGCAAGTGCAAAGGCTCTGGGGTAGAAGCATGCCTGGCACATTGCAGAAACATCAGAGGCCAGTGTGGCTGAAGCAAGGGCCAGGGAGACAGGAATAATGCACCAAGGGCCATTGTGAGGGCCAGCAGGGGGCCAGCAGGGGGCCTTTCCATGGAGGCCCCCAGACAACTGCAGCAGGGCTGACCCTGCCCCATCTGCCACCTGTCCCTTCCCCAGGCACAACCCCATAATCAATCTCTCCCTCCAACGCTGGCCTCTCAGCCTTCCCCTCATCTGTTCTCTCTCCTCTCTGCTGCTTCCTCTCCGGTCCTCCACGCCCTCAGCCACGGCAGGCCAAAGGCTGCTCCGTATTTCCCAACGAGCCGCGGATGCTCCCAATGCTGGCAAGGTCACTCCCTCACGTCACAGCCCCCTGCCCCCCGCACTCCTGGCCAGCCTGGCCTTGGCTTTCTGGGCTCTGCTTGGACCAGGTGGCACCTTTCACGCGTTTCTGGGGTCACAGGTGTCCTGGGCAGTCAAGGAGGCCAGACAATGATTGGCCAGAAAATCAAAAACACGTCCCCATACAAAGGACGGCAAACAGTGCCAAGCGGTCCGCAGAGGAGTTACAGAGCTGGCGCACATGCCCTGTGACGGGGCTCGCCAGGTGTTCCGTCGGTAGGAGCTACGCCCCCAGCGCCCACCTCACTGCCCACGGGTACAGTTTCAAGATAAAATACAGGATTGCCCGGTTAAATTCTCATCTCAGATTAATGCATTTTTTTTACTGTAAATATGTCCCGTGTCCCAATTCTGTGTTGTTTATCTGAGATGCGAACTTAACCGGGCACCCCGTATCTGATGTACTTGTGACATCCGGCAGCCCCAGCCCTCATGCCAACACACAAACAAGGTCTGGGAAAGGCTCGCTTCGACCAGAACTGGCTCCTCACTGCCGACTTTCTCAGAGCCACCGTGCTCAGGACTGCAGACCTCCGGGTGGCATCTTGCACGGTGCTTGCCAAACTTTGCTCGCGAGCAAACCTCCCTCTCGGAGCAGCTGGCAGAGGAGCTGGCAGATGAAGAGCTGCCTAAGAGATGACAGCACAAGGAAACCTCAGAGCCTCTGGAGCTCAGGAGCGCGTCTCATTTGTCTCTGCTGCACTCTCTCCTGCAGGCTCAGCAAGGCCTCTGTGAGCGAGAGCACTTCTGGGAGCACGGCTGTTCGCCGGTCGTGGTTTCAAGCCTTCCCCTCAATCCTGCACCCAACGCCATGCTCGGAGCTGACGTCCCCCAGGATGGAGCCTCTTAGCTCTACTGTCCGCCAAACGACGCCTCCATCGTCTCGAAATGCCTCCTGCCCTTCTCAAAGAAAACGGGGTGTCCCCCACCCTTCTTCCTTCTCAAATCAACTCCCCCCTATTTCCTGCAGGACCTGGCATCTTCAAGCACCCCATCCTCCCACCAGCAGTAGCCTGGTCTTCCTGCCCCGGCCACACAGTGCAGAGGACAGGGGACCCAGAAGACCAGGTGCTTCGAGGTGGGCCTCGAAGCAGGAGGAGTGAGCCACGGCCCGTCCACAGCAGCCTGAGGAAGGACGCCCTGCAAGGCCTTTCAGGTGTCGGTGCTTCTGCCCCGATTACGTAGCCGTCAGCAGAGAGGTGGCTTCACCATCTGCCTGCCCACTGCTCCCCGCGGAAGAAGAGCTCCCTGCCTGCTTAACACAGCTCCCCAAGTCAGAACCAACATCCCCCAGTGAAATCATCGCAGCCCAGGAAGCCTGATCTGGCAGCGGGTTTCCTGCCCTCGGCCCTGCGGCCCCTTTGGGACGGCTCGTTCCTCGTCGTGGGGGCTGTCCTGCTCATTGCGGGACGTTGAGCAGCATCACTGACTTCTTCTACACGCTCAATGCCAGCAGCATCTCCCCCACCTAGCTGTGACCACCAAAAACGTCTCTAGAAATTGCCCAATGTCCCCTTGGAGGGCAAAACTGTCCCTGGTTGAGAATGGCTCTTACCGCACAGTGACCAGAATGGTCCATTCCACGTGCTTTTCGGCTCATCCCTGAGTGCGGCAGTTCTGAGAGAGAAAGGTCCCTTACACGTGCCAGTGTGTTCCAATCAGGCTCCCAGTCTGACTGTCCACACACTTCATCGGTACAAAGGCGATTCATTCATTCATTCATTCATTCATTCATTCGCAAATAATGTGGGTGTCTCCTCAGTGTCAGCCGCTGTGGGGTATGCTGCGGACCGAGGCAAGGACGCATACGACCCCAGACAGAGCCATCCATGTGGACGCATCCTCCACTTGCACACCCCAACAGTGAGACTGGGCAATGCCTGCCTGGCTCCAGGTTGTGACTTGCTGATGACGAAATCAACATTCTTGGTCCATCACATGCAAAGGCTCATTAGGGGGTGACCAGTCTGCTTGGGTCACCCCTGCAACGTACCACAGACTGGGGCTCAAACAGCAGACATTTACTCTCTCACAGTTCTGGGGGCTGGAAGTCCAAGATCAAGATGTTGTTAGATTTGCTTTCTCTTGAGGCCTCTCTCCTTGGCTTGTTGAACGGTTGTCTTCTCTCTGTGTCCTCACACGGCCCCTTCTCTGTGCAGCTCATCCCTGGTGTGTCCTCCAACAGGGACACTGGTCCTATTGGATTAAGGCTGTATCCTTACAATGGACCTTAACCTCAATCACCCTTCTAAAGGTCCTACCTTCAAATACAGTCCAACTAAGGGTTAGGACTCCAACATCTGAATTTGGGGGAGCACGGTGTAGTTTATCACACCAGTGCTGGGCAAGAAAATCCCCAAGCTAGGCAAAAAACAAATGTTTGGAAATAAGAGGGAATTCTGGGGAAAGAGAGAAAGCTGTAAGAGGCGATTACAGCCACCCAACTGATCCATGGTCCCAGAGGACCAAAGATGACACCCTGCAACCACAGACCACAGACTCTTAACCTAATCCAATAAATCCAGGATAAATGGTCTTCTGCACAGGGAGCCTAACTTCACAGAGTCTAAGCACACGAATAACAACCTATTGCAATTTGTAATGTTTACTCTTGTCTGAGCTGGAGATGAAGCATGCTAAGAACCTAGCTCAGGCCTGGCACACAGCAGGTGCTAAAATGGGAGCTATTGTTTAATTATGTGACATTTAATTATGTCCCTCGGAGGCCGGTTTGAGTTCTAATAACACCAGGCACCGTACAGCAGAGCAGCCAAACCTCCTGTTCATGGAACCACGGAAGGTCAGAGGGTCTCAGGACACTGAGAGATCGCCCTCTTCGTTTTATGGATGAGAGAACTGGGCTCAGAGAAACTGCACCCTGGCCCGGACCAGACCAGGGCAGATGCAAGGTACACCCCAGCATCTCACCGACCCTCCCTCCCCTGGTGTATGAACATGCCGGGAGGACCCAAGATAAGGGGTTTGTTTGGGCTTCCAGGAGGAAAAAGCACGTCTTTAGTCACTGCCAAAGGTCACATCTATTGTTTCGTGTGATTCGTTTGGCCCTTTGGGAATGGCCCGGGCACTTCTGCAGAGGAAAACCAAGCAATCGCTCTTCCTCCCTTGTCCTTTCTTTCCCACGGCTCTCAGAAGGAAGCTTTCTCCTCGGCTACACAGCTCGGCGAGCAAACGCGCCCGCCTGCTCCCTGCTGGGTGACGGCCCTGCCATCTGCAGGACGAGCCACAGACTTCCCAGCACGTGTGGCAAATCAAGCAGAAGTCGGGCCACGCACACACCAGGGTGCTTTAAGCAGGCCCGGTCCCGACCGTAAGCTCCTTATTGGATCATCGGCACAGGTTCGACAATGAGCGCTCCAATGCCTTCCGCCTGGGGCTTCTCTCTTACCCCCACCCCCACCCCCCCGTAACACTCATTCGCTGGGAAACTGCCATCTCAGGAAAAGGTGGGTGCGGTGCCGGTGTTTGATTCCAAGAACGGAGACTGTCCTTTGCTTTGCTGAAGAGTGAACTTGGGCAGAAGGAACACGGGTGGGTCAAAGCAAAGAGCAGAAGTGCCCCCCCGCCCCGAAGCGGTCAGGGGACACTGCTCGGCGTTTGGGGGTGGAACGTACCCTGTAACACACTGCCGTGTTTCCTCCCAAATTCTTTCCTAAAGTACCCCGCACATCTACAGGCATGACTGATGACACCCACGAAAGATAGCTGATTCTTAATCACACCTTTGACTCAGGGACTACAACCTGTTTGTCATTCAGGCTCCATTAAACCGAAGGGTGATCTTTGTTTTCTAGTACAGGAAATGAATTTTTATAGGCTTGAGTATATGAAAAGAAAGCAGGGGTGCAAAAGACTCCCTGAGAAAGGTAAGTGGTCCTTCTGGCTTCTTTTCCACCTTGAAATCAAGTCAATTCCAGTAATGACACCCCCGGAGCCCCGCACCCAGGCTGGCGGTGCGTACTCAGACCCTACTAACTGATGAGCCATCTAAAGGCAAGAATATCAAAACCGCCCTTATCAGACACCAGCAGAATCTGCTCTCCCTAAAAACAGTCCCCACCATGCTTCCCCCAGTGGCAGGGAGTGTGTCTGCTTTCGGAAGTGTCTGCGCTTTCTAAAACAACAGCCTGCTGGAACCCGGGGCAGGTAAGAACAGTTCCACCCATTCCTTTCCAAAAATAAATCAAGGTCAAATGTGATTTGATGTCACAGTCCACCTGGCTCCTGGTCAGGGCAGGAGTACAGATGGAGGCCTGGCCCTCAGCCTGCTCCCTCCCCGCCAGCCCCAAGCTCCACCCCTCACCTGGGGCAGCCTCGAGCACAGGTGTGTGGAGAGCCCACCTGTGGGTCCCAGCCCCATCCCTGGTTATTCCATGGCTGAGCTGTGCAAACATGGGCACAGTCAGCTCTGGGAAGCCAGGCCATGAGAGGGGGGTTGGGCCTAGGAGGGAGTGCCCTCTCCCAGGGATCCACAGCGCAGTACAGAGAGGGCTGAGGCTGGAGGACAGCCAGAGGGGGCACCTCTGATGTGCAGGGCCCAGGCAGGTTGCCCAGGTCTAAACACAGTGCCATCCGGGCTCCTGACTGGCCTGCTGGGCCACTTCTGGGACCATGTGGCCCCCTGGCCAGCCCTGTGGGACCACTGGCAGCCCCCATCTCCTTCTAGGCCTCATGGTCCCAATCCACGTTGGTGTAACTAGAGGAAGCAAGCAGAGAACACTAGCCCATCCCCCGTCCCACCCCTGTCACCACATCTGAAAGGTACAGAAAAGCCTGTACTTTAAGTCACACCAGGGGAGACAGGGGGTGGGAAAACCATAAGAAAGCAGGTAACTCAGATGAATGAGGAATAAGGGAGCCATGCATGCGTGGCTACCCACCACTTCCTCTTCTCACCATTTACCTTCCCCTTCACCCCACAGGACCACAGGAGCCATGTTCTAGAACAAAAATGCAGATCCTCATGGGCCATCCAGAACCCATGTTCTTGCAGGATCAAGGGCCCAAATCCGAGACGGCACCAGAAACTTCCAAGACCCATGGGCCCCACCCAAACCCGACCTTGGGCGCCCATGAAGGGCGCCCAGAGCTAACTGAGTGGTTTTCCCAGAAGCCTCCGCTAAACTTCTGCAAAGGAAGCAGAACCATCCGCTGTAACTTCACCTTTACGTTTCACTCACATACAGGACAGCCCAGAGCTGTGAGGCCCCAGCAACTGGGGGTGACCTAAGGGGCTCCAGCGACAGAAACCCTGGGGTGGGTGCCCTCCTCCAGCCGTGCCCCAGAAGGAGTCGCGGGGCCTCCCGAGGAGGCCCCTGACCCTAGCTTACCTGGTTCTTCGGGGGGAGGTGGGGCGCTGACCTCAGGCTCTGGAATGACTTCAGGGGGCGGTGGGGGTGGGGCTGGTGGAGCTTTGACAGGTGTCGTGGACTCTGGGGTCTCAAATGCTTCTTCAGAGTCAGAACTCCTGGTGGGGAGAGAGAAGGGAAGAGACAGCAGGTTAGGCGGAGCCAGGAGCCAGGGGCTAACGCTGCTGAGTGGAGTGCGGCCGCCTGGGCTCCCCGGGGAAGCAGGCCCGCTGCCCAACTAAAGTGTTCGAGCACAGACTCGAGCAAAGTCATCTCCCAGCGTGATTCCCCAGAGTGAATCTCAGTACCATCAGCTTTGTGCCCAAATGACAGAGTCTTTGAACTCAGCTCTACTCAACACACATCATTTCCGGCCTTAGTGGCAAATACAAACACGGTGGGATCTTTTGATGCACTTGGGCCCGTGGTACTTGGCGGCAGCTCAGGCACACAGATGTGGAGGCGTGCCAAGGCCAATGCCATGGTTCTGACACACCCACAGGAACAGCCCAACGCACGGAACCCCGCCCAGCCCACGGCCCTGCCTTCCCTGCACTTCTCATCGGGTCGCTGTCGATCTATTCTCTCTCTCATTGTGTTCATTATCTTCCTCCTCTGCTGAGCTGAAAAGGCCACGGAGGGACAGGGAGTCACCGCATCTCCGAGCCTCAACTAGGAGGCAGTGCGTGGACACCCAATGAATGAATGAGTGCATGAATGATAGAACCCAGGCAAGCCAGTCAGCTGGAGGATGTGCAGACCGAGACACAAAGCACAGCCCACTGACCCCACAGTGTGACAACGGCCCTCGCTGACCTGCAGGGAAGTCCTCTCAAGGACAAAGTCTTCACACAGAGAAAGGGACCGGAATTCCACCCAGAGGACAGCCCTGCAACACGGGGAGGTCGCTCGCCCAACCAAGGCCGTGTCCTGTGCTCAAGAAAACCCAGAGAAGACGGCCCTATGCCATCACCCTGCATCTGCCAGGGACTCAATGTTAAGCCAGAGAGAATGAGGCCTCCCCTGACCACGGAGCCAGGCGAGCGTGCTCTGGCCGGAGGGCAGCCCCTCACCGGCTCAAGAGGCCCCACCGCCCACGGTCCTGGCCCCGCCTCGCTCTGAGGACGCCAGGGTGCAAGAAGCATCACGTGGGCTGACTCTCAGAATACTTAGTTTTGACAGATCAAAATGCCATTTATTCATGCGCAGCAGGGAGGTAATCACGTAGAGGACGATACTTAGGACTGCTGCTGGCACAAGCAGCAGCGGACAAACGTGGGTGAAAACGTATCATCAGGGGGTGACGCGCCAGCTGAGTATGGAGCGTGAAATGCTCAGGCGGCTGAGCTCCCACAAAGGTCAAAGGGCCAGGGACCTCGGCCAGGGCCGGTACCATCTGTCAGGCAACGGAGAGACCGGGAGCCAGGCAATCCCTCCACGGTCAGCCAGACATGAGAAAAGGGGCCATTTGGTGAGTTCGCCTTTGAAAAATCTACATCCATGCTGTTTTTACATTGCGTTTGTCGGAGACTCACTTCATCCGTCCATGCCAAAGCCCCCCGCCTCCCTCCACCCCTCCAAGGACCCTGGCTCCTTCAAGCAGCCACAGAGCCCTCCAGGGACCCAAAGAGAGGAACAGAAACCTCAGAGCTGCTTTGGATGGGATCCAATGAGACAAAGCCCGCACATTATTGGATTTCATGACTCAAGACTCAATTCATACAAACACCTCGGGGGCCATACTGACTTTTTACAAACACACGTAATAATAAAGGGCCGAGCTTCTGTCCAGGGAGGGGAGTTTTGGTCCACACTTGGCACTAGGGACCCGAAGTTTTGCAGAGCCCGCTTACTAACAGTATGAAACACACAAGGAAGTCACCGCTGAGCGTCCACGAAGAAAAGAGTGTGGACCTGCCTGGTGTGGCCCTGGGCCCCCCACCCCTGCACGCCTCCCACGGGCAACGCTGCCAAAACACACGGAGCCAACTTGCCTCTTTCCGGGGCTTCCCTGAAGGCCCAGCAGACTGGAGGCCCCACGGCTAGTCACCGCCATCCACACCCACCGGGCCCATTCCACCGGGGGCCACATCCTCCAGGAGGTCAAAGTCAAAGCCATCTCTGCTGAAGAACGGCCTCAGCCCCCCGAGTTCTCTTCCCGCTTCTCTGGGGTCTAAGCCTCTTCAAGATGTCACGACCAAGTGAGCTCCCCACCAGCCCCGGGCGCCTTGAGCGTCGCCAGCAACCAGCCGTGATGTGGAGGGAGGGACAGCGGGCTCTTCCCAGGGCTGCTGCACCCCTGGGCCCCAGGGGCGGGGGGAGTGCAGCTTTCAAGCACAAAGGGCCCCTGCTCCTTCCCAGCAGCATGAGCCAGCAGCAGGGAGGGCCGGATGCGCCCGGGTTCGAGCTGCTGAATTCCAATGACGCGTCCCCCGCTGCCAGGGCCCGGCCCACACACCTGCTCGGAAGGGGCCACCCTGCACCAGTGCCCTGCGGGGGCGGGCAGAGCCTGGGGAGGGAGCGGGCACACCAAGACCCTTTGTGGTCCCCTGCCCATTTACTACGAACTGTTCTGCGTCAAAACTCCGGGTGCTGCCCTCGCCGTTTCCCCATTTCCACACCCTCTCCCGGGCGGAGAGCTTGTTGGTGAGAGGAGGCGGACGGCGGCTCTTTGCATTAGCTCCTTTCTCTCTCTTCGGTTTCCCAGGGGGGCGCAAACACATTTCCAAGAGCGGGGATTTCTGCAGTCCACCCACAAAGAGCCTGTACACAAAAACAAAGCAGCATTTCACAGCCCCGATGCACGAAAGCAGTTCCCACCGGCTGTTCGATCTCTTTCCTCTCCGACAGAACTGAAGTACGAGAAACTATTCTGCGAAGGCTCCACACGCGTCCAAAATGGAAGAAGGGGAAATTAATTTAATTTGCCACCAAGATGTATCCAAAAGGGAAATGCGCCCCTCGAGTTTGCTGAAATGCCTCTGAATTATAGGAAAATATATTCACCAGGATAAGCACATGCTATGTTCTGTGTAATAGGCAAATACATGCAAATACAATGAAATACATGATGTCTATAGTGTTGTAAAGAGATAGCTCTTAATGGCCAGACAAGAAATATGTTGACTTTAATTCCCAGCATTAAAAAACATTATAATAGCTATCAGGCGTTAAACCCTTTGTATGTTAGGCACTGGATTAAGCCCATTTGTACACATCTTTATAATCTTCAGAAACACCGTGCCTGCTGGAGAGCCGGCCCATTTTACAGACGACACAACTGTGTCCTAGGGAGGCGGCTTACTGTGCCCGAGGCCACCGCGTTAGCAAGCAATGGCAGCAGGGCTCAGATCTAGAACATCGGCTTCCACTGTCTGTGTGCCCTTTTACACAGGTGGGTTCCAAACATTTTTAGCAACAGAACTATTCTTCCAAATGAATCTTACACGGAATTTTTACGCACAGAGAAAAGTAGTATTTCATTTATTTTAAGCTCAGTTTGTGATATATTCTTACTCTAAAGTCCACCAATGAGAACTATTCGACTATCTGGATGAACGTGCAAACGAGATACCAAGGCTCGGGGATGCCAGTTGCAGGACTGTACCGGGGACCCCCGTCCTGGGTGCACATTACCAAGAAGAGTTCCGATGCCGACCGATGAGTAATACAGACAGCACCTGTTTCTGACAGCTGGTCCTCTGACCACGGGACAGCCTTCCAGAAGGCAGAGCAGGAGGGCTACCTAACCATGCACACCTGAATCGATCTATCAGCACAAGGTGATACGCTGGTGGCGTCTGGCACCACAGAGAGGGGCATACAGACAGACAGACGGAAACACCTAACTCCCACTGCAGACAGGCTGTGCAAGCCACGGAAACCCAGCCCGCCAAGCCCCCCAGGTGTGTGTCAGTAAAGTTAAAAAAGTTTTTTTCAAGTATTTTCTTGGATTTCAGAGAATCTCTATAGGGCCCTGAAATCCCACCGAGCACACATATATAATATATACAAACGTATGTTTGAATGTGTATGTAGAAATAAAACATGGGTATGTAGAAATAAAGCATGTCATCAAATGGTTACATTTGCTCAAGTTTCACTGGAGATAATTCCAGGGCTTGGGATAAGAAAATTCTAGAAATCATAGAATCTTCCAACTTTGAAGCTGGAAGAACATTGAGACATCCTTTCCCATTCGAACACACCCATCCCGGGCGAGGAAGCCGAGGCCCAGAGAGCTGAAGTGACTACCCAAGGTCGCGGGCCAAGGTGGCAGAGCATCCAATGAATCAGCCCAGCCTGCATTAAACAAGAGCCTTCATTCTAAATAAAATGCCCCCTCTCCCCCCTGGAAATCTGAAGTTACCTCCCCTTAAATGTTACCTGACTATCAGAAAGAGCCGTCCTTAGCACTGCCCACGGGGGAGGGGCTCGTTCCCTGTGGGTATTGATTTGCAGATCCATTCCTCACAATTGCCCTGTGCAGCTCCCCACGTGAAACGGATGCAGGGGACAGAGGTTCTTGTGACCACCCACCAACAGTGTAAGGACCCTGTGCAGGGGCTCTAGAGGTGGGGAGCCTCCCGCAACACGAGCCCCGCACTCTGAGCCCCTCAGGGAGGGCACCCCCTGAGCAAGCAGGGCAAGGTCAGAAGAGAGGCCCCCTCCTGTCGCCCTCAGCCCTGAAGATGAAGCCCAGGGAAAGGGGACAGCGCCGGCCCCACGCTGAAGAGACAGGGAGTCAGTCCTTCCAGAAAGGACACTGGGCTCTCCGCAGACCACCCTGGCTCGTTCACCTCTTCATCCCACGTGAAAGAGTTTGATGGCTTTGTGAGCGTGCGGGTATTTTTGAAACTGCTGGGCTCTACATTCTTTTCATCAAAATATTCCGCTTTAGGTGCCCCCACCCCCACCCACTCTCTCTGTTCCTCCTTCCAGAACAGCCTGACCAGACAGGTCATGTTTTTGGGTTGACGGCAAAGGGTCCTGCACGTTCACTTGCTCATCCTGCACATAGAAAAGGAGTTTGCTCTGCGATGCCACTCCCTGGTACAAGGGAGAACGGGATCCCCACGAACCCCAAGGCTAAGGCCGTTCCAGGACTGTCAGGTTACCCAGGAGCCCACGAGCACGTGCTGTCTTCCATGAACACAAAGCTAGCTCAGAATTTCCAGGCTGACACCCTAAGGACAATCCAAGCAGATGTCACATTATCACGAGATTCCCAGCTCCGAGGTCCATCGGCCTCAGAGCCCGTCTGTACATTCAAGTGTCTGTCACCTG